>JAADYI010000306.1:0-21639 GCA_023338185.1 Lagenidium sp. CBS 127285
CGGTGAAATGATGGCTCCGACGCAAGCTCTGCGTAGCTGGATTGATGTGGTGGTTGTTGCGTTCGTGTGGGACCAGGGCTCATGATGCTCTTGGTTGTGCACGTTACAGTTGGGATGTTCTCCCACGACAAGGTCATCAGAAGCCATCATCATGAACCATGCATGGGGGCAATCCACTCCACGGACGGGCGAAGAAGGAGGGGGCGGGATGCAGGACGAAGTGGGTGAGTCGTGTTGCGACGAGTGTCGGTCGTCGGGAAACGTTGTGGGCTCATGGTGGATCGATCCTTTGAACGGCCTCAGCGTGCTGGCGGCTTTGGTTGGCGCAACGGGGATGATACTGCGAACACGATGCCGGATGGAGCCCCCCGATTCAGCGAGTACCGGGAGCAGCAGTAGCGGCGGTGGCGACGACGCGCACGGCGATTCCACGGTCGACGCTATGAACACGAATGCTGACAGCGACGACGTCCAGTCACAACCACGGGACTCGAGGGACTGGATGGGAGGCAGAAAACCAGCTGAACCTGGCGGCGGCGGCGGAGATGGACGAACTCTGGCGGTGGCGCACGAAATACAGGCCTCTCAAGCGCGCAGATGCACGTATTCTTGTCGTCCCGGCGCCTCTCGTCCTCGCTTGGGGAGTCATCCTGCCTCTTGCTGACCAACACCGGGTTCAAACGCGTTTGGCCCCTCACACCTGGAGGCTAGTAGTGCGAATACTCACCTCGTCAGATCTGCTGTGTTTCTTTCAAGCACTCCCGAATCATTGATGGCGGGTCCACTGTGCGCGTCGCGCAGTCGCAACGCAGATGAGGAACCAACGAGTCCGATCCGGTACGTCCCTCGATCCCCGAGCGCAACATGCCAAACTCAGATCCAAACAAATCGTCCCGTGTGTTACAGGCTCGCATTGAGAAACAATACGGAACACGAGCAGTCGTCAACATCCGCCTGCAACAGCAGCGATGCGGCGCTGGAACAGGTAGTGCGAGAGATGGACGGAACGAGTGAAAGGAGGCGAGCGCACTGCCCGCGGATGCGAGTGTGCTGAGAAAACACGGCAGACCGCTGAGGCGTGGGGGGAGAGGGGGTCGACTGAAGGAGTTCTTTTTGAAACGACCACGACTTCAAGTCTCTCGGGCTCTTGTGGGAATTGTGACGAAAACGAGCTGATCATCCCTATGGTCGACCGAAATTCTGCCATTGCTAATACTCAAGAACGTTGCTTTTGCATGGGCCTGTCTCGATTGACCTGGGATGCCGAAGAGCGTATGCGTTTGTCATCCCGCTGCTCACTTCCCTTGGAAAAAAAAGCCCGATGACGGGCAATGTCTGGGTCCCTGTTGTGTGTATTTCGTGGATTGGTTGCCCCAGTGGCTCGAGGTGGCTTGTGTTCCCCATGGCCCTCGGACCGGAGCTTCCCCGGCCCCTCGATCAACTCGTGCAGAAAGATCATCATTACCATGCTGTCCGTGTCCGAGTTGACGTCGTCGTTGAGGCCACCACCAGCGGAGATCCGTCCATTGGTGGCGGCGTTGTCGAGCTGTAAGAAAAAATGACTTGAAAAACGGAGGCGAGCATCAATGCGACCAAGTTCATCGTCCGCGCGAAGTCAAGCCCGAGCCGATGCCGATCCCCGGGACTCTTTCTCTTTCAAGAAGGGGTCGTCGCTTTACTCGTGGCCACCGGAGCCGCCTTCACCTTGGCGGTCCGCCCCACTTGAGGCGGCATCAGCGTCCCGTTCGTTCCAGCATCGCAACAAACGAAACAGGATTAGACAGGGATGTGGTCCACGTCATAGTCGTTCGTATCCGACATGCTGTTGGTAACAGCTTGTGTCGATTTGCAACCAAGCCATGAACACCACGATGGCCACACTGGAGCGGCTCCTCCGCGTGCTCTTGGCGTTGGACGCCGATGCGTCCCTCCGCGCCTCGCTGGCGGAGGCCAAGTGCGATGAGTTGATGCGAGCTTTGGCCTATGTTGAGCGCGTCCGGCGCCGCCGCCATGAAGCCCAGGCCGCTGCTCAGCAGCGCGCAACCGCCATCACACAGGAGAGCGACGTGCTTGAGCAGTCCCTAGATGCAGCGATCCAGCGTGCCCGGAGGGTCCGCGGGGGAGTTGATGGGCAGGTTGATAGCAGAGACGAAGATAAAGACGAAGGACGGACGCACGCCACCACACCGAGAGGCCTGCAGGATATCTTGGCGATGGCTCGGACAATTCGGGATGCCAACAGCGAGCCAACGCCCGATGAGGCTGCGGAACAAGACTTGACCCCCTCTCGTGTTGAATACCCCCGTCGGATGAAGGCGATGATGGAGCAACTTGAGGAACAGGAGCTGATCGATCAGAAGCACTCGTTTCGAGAGCGTTTCACCCGACGATTGACAGAGCAGCTTGCAGATCCGACTCGTTTTACGTCGACGATCCCAACCCCAAGTTTGAATCAGAATCATCGACTTGTCCAGGTATCGCTTCCAACCCAGATTGAACGACTTCAATGTGCATATCTGCAGCTCGAGGCGTTCATGACTGGACGGATAGATCCATCATCCATTAGTCTTGTCAAGGCCCGTGAACAGCCGACTTTGACATCGATTTTCCCGATCTACTCGCGTTTAAAGCTGGTAAGATCATTGTGGCTTGGTATCGGTTCTTGAATGGACGCGTTTGACGCAGCTTCATAGGCGTATGCGACCCTCCAACAGCTCAATGCTGAAGCCGAGATGCTGAAGGCTCGGCTGCCACCGCCACCTTCTCTTTCGCCTGTACGTGCTCTGTTTCGCTGGCAGTTGAATCCCGCACTGACCACGAACCATGCATAGGCCGCAATTGCGTACCGAGATACTTCTATAAAGCGGTTCACCAAAGCGGAACATGCTCCACGCACAAGTACACACATATTCAACAGTCCTGAGCGGCCATTCGATGAGCTTTCCAGAACGATTGTCAAGCGTCTTCACGAGTTCACAGCTACTAATTGCCCAGCTGCGGTAGATGTGTCAATGTATAGACGACTGATTCGCGAAGTGCTTCTCTCGGAATCATCAAACGCCACGTTGCAATCGTTTCAAGGGCTCTTTTGCGATAAGCCCACGCCCGAAGTGGTTGATATGTTGCGTGTTGTGCGACTCATAGACTCGATCATCTTACAGTATGGTCATCGTCAGCGCAGTGTCATCGATAAGGAAAATCCGAAATGAAAACGTTTCGCTCAACCTTGATCCTAACTTTCATCTTCTTTGTCAGGCACGTCGAAGCCGGCATTCTGATCTCACATGAACTTGTTCGACAATGAACGCAACAGAAGAATGAAGCCAAGTCAACGATTCTGGGAAAACGCCATATATTTGTTGAGCAGCTATCGACATTAGCACGATGCCTCTTGGCGGGTGCGAATCCAAATACCCCACACGCCCAGGGGGCATTGTGTTGATGTCGATCGGCCGCATCGACAACGGCCGACACGCTCAGCGACGGCGCCCCCGACTGCGGCTGCGGCTGCGGCTTGGACTGCGGCTTGAGGAGCGACGACGATGGCGGCGGCGGCTCCGATCCCGACTGCGGTCTCGGCCGCGGTCCCGATCGCGCCGGCTGTCGCGCCTGCCAATCACGCCAAAATACAATATCAGCCAGTTTTCCAATTACCATCAGTCCAACACCAGGCTTACCGAGAGCGGGAGCGCGATCTGGATTCGCGGTCCCGTCGGCGATCGCGATCCGCCGCTGGAGGGTCCCGACGTGCGCGCGAGCGGTCGCTGTTGTTGGGCGGAGCGGAGGTGCTGCTGGCCGTGGCTCCAGTCGCTTGCCGTCGCTCACGACGGTAGGCGGCGATCTCCTCGATCTTCTTCCGGATCTGGAGGTAGCCCAGGTGGAGCTTCCCCCCGAAATGATCCGCGAGGCGGCGGTCGCTGTCGAAGATGCTGAGGAAGGCCCCACAGACATCGCAGACCCGAAGCTTCTGGTTCACGCTGGCGTTGGGGATGTTGGGGAGGGCCGACGCGTCCTTGGCACCTGACACCTGCCCATTTTCCCCTGACCTTGCCGCGCCGTCGCCCTTGAACGACCGGAGCATGGCATTCGCCTGGGCCGTCGCCTTCTTCTTCTGGAGCTCCTCAACTTGGTTCATGAGCTCCATCGACAGGTCGACCTCGCCCTCGTTGCCCGCCTCCTCGGCCTTGAGCATCACCTCCTGGATCTCGGCCGTGATCTCCAGGACCTCCTTGCAGTTCTCCACGTCCATGATGGACGGAGCGCGCTCCCCGTCCTGCTCCTCAAGGCGCTTCTGCGCGCGGGCGATCTTGCGCTCGACCTCGTTGATGTACTTGACGAGGTCCCTCTCCAGCTCCTGCTCGTACGCGAGGTCCCGGCCGACCAGGTCGTACTTGTCCTTGAGCTTGGGCGGGTGGAGCTTGGCGCACTCGCCGAGGTCCATCTTGGTGTTCTGGAAGAGATCGTGGGGGCAGAGGCCGCAGAGGAAGCGCTTGCAGACGCGCTTGTCCCGGTAGTCAGTGATCTCCTCCTCCGGGCGGTCCCCGTCGCGGTTCCGCCCCATGAGCTCATCGAGCAGCGCGCGCTGGGCGTCCATCGTGCCTGGCCCCGCCAGTTGCCGTTTGGATTGTGAGCCTTGGAGAAGACGTGGACAGGGGATCCGAGGTGGTGTGGGCCACGCTACTTCGACCGGTTGGTGAGGAATGTGATCAAGGCCACATCTGTGACTTGTGTGAGATACTCACACATGGTCTGTCAACTGCCGAACGTGAGGAAGAAGAAGCGCTCGTGCGCGGCGCATGGGGAGGGAGCGTCGGGTGCTCTCCCTGAAGAGCACCGTGAGACGTGTGCGAATTCACCCCGGGACGTGCCGCACCATAAGGGGCAACAGAGGCGATCCCCTCCCCCTCCCTCCCAAGCGCCGTTGCGGCGATTCGACCCGTGTCTTTGAGGCGACTGCTGGTGATCAAATGGGCCTCAGCGCGACGACAAGGGGCCACGAGTCGGGGGAAGGTATGAGCGAAAGCCATCTCGATTTGGACGCTTGGACCAACATGCCCCTCATAATGAAGAGCGCGTTTTGTATTGTTCCCCATTCGATAAGTTGTTGTCGAGAGGTTTCTGAGCGAGAGCATGGTCAAGCTGCGGTGTGTATCGCAAAGCAACAGTGTTTTACCGTGGGCAGGAGCTGCGCATAGCCATTGGAAACGAGAAGGACGTTGTCGACGATCCCGTTAATGATGATCCAGCCACGCTGAAGCTTTAAGTGGCGGGGAAGAAGGCAAGCAACGAAACACAGTTGTTGGTTGACTGGCGGTGAGAATCGATGTCTTGCTCACACGAATTTCAAAAATGGTTTGGACCAAGTGCCAAGATCACTCGCTGCTTTTCAGCCACTCACATGATACGATGGGTATTTGATATCGCTCGATAGTTTGAGACCTCAGCGCACCTTGTAACCATGGAGGAGGTGGAATTATGCTGTGGGTTGTACGCAACTGCAGAAGCCTTTGGCGATCACTGCCATGACGACAGCCGAGGGGCGCACAGTCTCAAGGTGGGAGGTGACGCTCTGCTTGGCGCGGAAGACGGGGGACGGCCCGTGGTTGAAGGACGATCACAGCCTCAAGGAGTTTTTGGCCGGACGAATCGACCCGAACTACAAAAGATTGCGTCTAACAAGACTTCTTGATCATCTGGAGCTGCTCGGCACCACGTTCGAACCGCGAACTATGGATATCAACGTGTTGGTCCAGCTCCCGCCAGAAGTATACGTTAACCCTACCACACGCTATGAAATCAGTGCCACATTGACAGCATTGACTGTCATCGCCCGTTGACGTCCAGCGAGGGCTCGCGGCTTGTACCGATAGTCTTGATATCACGTGGTATTCGGGCGATTGGAGCACAACTCTTCAACAGTCAGAGTCAGCAAAGACGACTGCGACTTTGTTGTCCGATTTTGCGAGGTTTGGATACGACCGCTTTGATCAACTCGCATCCGGAGCTCGATTGTATTTATTTGATGATTGGTCACCACAAACAAGTCTCAGGCCGACTGGGATCCAAATTCCGTCTTGGATGTACCGTATCTCTTCAATTCTCGACGGCTCATCAGCCTCCAGGTCAAGTTTCAGAAAGGTGACGGGGGAGGGGACTTCACGATGCAAGACATCGCGCTCTAAGAGGGAAGAGTCGATCGATCGCTACCGTCCTTTCTGGTGGGACCAATTTCGAGCATCATTTGTATTATCAACGTTGGAGATGACGCCGTCCTGTGCGAGACCCTGACTCCGAGTTTTCCCGTTGATATACTTCAACAACTCACCTGATAACATATCTGGCTCGCGCCTGTGCGTCGCGGAAGGTCGCTCTCAAGGAATTGACCGAGGGGTATACCCCAACGGGGCCCTCAAGGTCGCACGCTCAGTCGAGAATCCGTATAAGGATTCAGCGGTGATCAATGGTGACCCCGTTGCAAGTATGCGAAGCTTTGTGAACGCGAGGTGCACGAGTACTGCGCGGATGCAGGGTGTTCATCGCGATGGAGAAGTTGCCGCTGGTTCCAATCACCAAAGTCCTGCACGAGGTGAAGCAGCTAGTGGTATCTCAAGTGGTCATCGGAGGCATTCCCCATTCGTCGTTGGCATCGAGAATCAAGAGAAACTCGCGCTCTTGGTGTCGTCTTTGCAAGTGCACGACAACAAAAGTGATTCACGTGCTGGTTGAACTCCCATGGCTCACGATACCGATGTCTGCGCTGCCTCAAACTCGTGGATTGCGTACACATAATCGCGTCAAACATGTCGTTGAATTTTCTGGCACTGGTGCCATTCTAGGAAGCATTTGCGAATGATCGTACCCATGTCAAACCGGACCCATTGTTACATCCAGGCACGTCTCTCCGTGAAGCTTTCACGTCTTCATTGCTCTCCTGAAATTCGGGAGGCAATTTTGCCGCAGATGATCGACGTATTACACCACAATGTTGTGATCCTTTGGTCAAGTCTCCGTATCACGCAGCGAAGACGATACTTTTGTTCGCCAGCACCCTTGCACGGTCAGCGCAATAAGAAAACTCCGACATGCTCAAATGCCGGTTTGGATACGAATGGAAATCACGAATTGGCACTACTATTTGGCACTACTACTCGCACAACGGTGAGCAACGAGATGTGTACCAGCGTCTACGGGAAAATGACAAGCTACGCGTCTCGAGTTGATCACCCTTGGCGCATTATGTTACTACTGTCTGAAAAGCTCGGCGGTGTTGCTGCAAGATGGAGCATTCGAGTTGGTTGGCTGATCCATCATAATAATGCAGACGATATTGACGATACACACCGCAAGTGAATGCGGTAGTGAACAACTGCGTTGGCGTAGACCATCGGTGATGCAAATTGAAGAGAAACTCGACCTGCCGGAAAGGCAGATTCCATGGCAGCAGTTGATCTTCATAGAGAGCCGCCTTGCCCCGAAACGTATCGACGCCTTTCGGGGGATGAAGATGATGGACATTGCGGTCTCGGGGTCACACTCTGCAGCAATCTGCGCTGACGATGGATCCCTCTACACATGGGGCTCCAACAAGCGCGGTCAGCTCGGTCAAAAGGAAGGCTTTGGGACGGACCAGCCTCGACGGACGCGATAGCCGGACATGCTTCCCCACGTGGTCCTGAGAACCCTGCAGCATTGTGATTTATATTTCGTGGTTCCGCTAGACAACCATGCACCGATTTCAAGTATCAAGAACCCTGGAATCATCAAGCGATCCGACCGTTGCCGAATCTTCCCGGATATGCGCGGATTGAAGCTTTGGACGAAGGATTCGCGTTTGCTGGACCGGACGGACGAGATCGCGGAATCTGGAGGCTGGAGGGCCACGACGCAACAATCCACTGGGGCACTCTGACTTGAGCCTGTCTCAATCGAACGGAATGCCGTGTTGCCCGAGGTTCTTAATTCGAGGTCGTCTGCGTATTTCGAATCATACAGTGATCCTGGTCCTGTGCTTTTATATCAAGGTGGCACAATTTTCTCCCCGCAAAATGAGCTCTGATCAGCCCTAAAACCACTCACGACAACCAAGATCCCATACAAATTCTGGATGGGGACCCTCCGTTATCTTGATGTGAATTCCCTCTCTCAGCAGTCGCAAACCACCACGTCGCAACAATCCCTCGACCAAGTGACCTCGTATTCATTGTCACACACCAGCAGTGGCAACTGTGCAGGTCGTTGTTGGGTTTCTTTTTCTCCCAGTTGATGGCATCAGCATAGGCCTCGCGGCCGGCCGCCACGCTTCCCACGGCTCCACTTGGCTCAGATCAATTCGCGTTTCCGCTGCTGTTGGTCCTGCTGTTGCCAGTGCGTCGACGTGCGATCTCGCCGAGCGACCCACCTGTGTGGTCGAGTTCGACCACCTGCAGCACGACGCGCATCGCCTCGCATCGCCAGGGAATGAATGGCGTGTGGCCGGGACCTCCGCGCGGGCCATTCGACGACGAACACCTCCTCTCAAGTCCCTCCACCTCCTCCTCCGCCACCAACAGCCGCAGTGACGGCAACCACCACCGCATCCACGACGACCGCGGCGTCCCCTCCTCCCGCGGGGGCCTTGGGGACTCGGCTCACCGGCGACGGTGATGCGGGGTCGATCACCCACCTTGCTCGTCACACACCCCCGACGGTCAAGACTGTGATAGTGGGGGAGGGGACGGAGGAGGGGATCCCCACGGGGGACCCTACGTCCTCCTCCTCCTCCACCACCCCGATCTCCCCCTCCTCCTCCTCCTCCTCCTCTGCGATGGTGGATCTGGGGGAGCTTCTCCTCCTCCGCCTCCTCCGGATCCCTCCGGTACCAGCCACCACTCGACTCGGCACCACCACCTTCACCGCCGCTGCCACCGCGTTCAGGGTCAAGCCGATCGTCGCCGCGATGCCGACGCTCCCCGATGGCACGGGCGTGCTCTTGGTGGCCGTGTTGTGCATGGTCGCAAGCGAGTTGGCGCTCCTGCTCGAGCTCCCCGAGCGCCCGCGGCAGTTCATCGGGGGCATCCTTCTCGCGGCGAGCGCCGGGACGCTCTACCTCGCGCTCTGCTGCGTCCTCGCGACATTTGAGCGCACGGCCGTGTGGGGGCGCCTGCTCCTCCGTCGCTCGAGCCCCTGGGGGTGGCGCCGGGACCGCCTGCGGTTCTTCCTCGAGGTCTGCTCGTGGATGGCATCCGTCTGGTACGCGTACATGGCCACCCACAGCGAGTGGCTCGCGATCGTCGGGGGGGCCATCACCGCCACGTTGCTCGCGGTCTGCAGTGACGTGACCGCGGCCTACGTCCGGGTCCTCGAGGCCCGCTTGCACCGCCGGACGGAGGCGAGCGTCGCGTGGCTCAAGGTCGGGCTCTCGTACCTCTGCGTCGGCTACGTGCTCACAGGGAGCTGGCGGAATCTCTATGGGTTCCTCTGGGCCGCCGCGGGGAGCTACCAGAGCCTCGAGGAGCTCGTGTTCAACTACCTCCTCATCACGCTCGTTGGGGTCTCGCTCATCGTCGCCAGCGAGCTCCTCCTCCTCTACGAGCCCACGCGCCACGCGGGGATCGTCCTCCAGTCCCGGATCGTCGACGCCCGCCGCAACTGGGAGGAGCGCACGTGGCGCTCGCTCGTCGAGGCCACGGCCGTCTTTGGCGCGACCGTCGTCGCCTACCACGTGACCACGGACATGCTCATATCGCTGCAGTTGGGGACGCTCACGGGGGTCGTTGGGATCCTCTCGGGGGAGGCGTATGCCACCCGCGGCAGCGGCGGCGGGCGCAGTGTGGTGTTTGCCCCCCATCCCCGGGCCCTCCCCGGGGATCACTGGGTCAAGCTCCTCCCGCCCGTGGCGATGATGACGTATTTCTTTGTCCAAGTCTGCTCGGCCATTGCGCAGTTGGTGCAGCTCCAGTCGGAGTTTGGGGTGATGCTCGTGACCTTTGTCACGGTCCTGGCCATTGCCCTCACGGTCCTCCCGTTCCTCGAGCGGGGGGAAGTCGCCCGCATCGGCCGACGCATCGGGGCCACCGTCTGCGTCGTCGTGGTGTCGGTCGTCGCGTGGTTTGTCTGCGAGGGCTGGCTGGCGATTTTCTTTTCGGCGTCCTTGTCATGGTTTTGCTCGAGTCTCTCCAGAGAGTGCTGGGATGAGATTGAGGCCCGGGAACGGCACAAAGCACGACAGTCGATGGATCGTTCCCCCGAGGCATTGGAAGGCTCGGTGATGACATCGTTTACCCCCCGCCCGCAAAGTACCATGGGGCTCATTCGCGTTGGCTTCCCGTACCTCTACACGCGGGTCAAGTGGACATTCATCTCGATTGTGTTGTTATCCATCGTGGATGTCTGTTCCACGGGCTTTCTCGTCCTGAAGTACAACACCTTGCAAGTGTCGCTGTCTCAATTTTCAGCCTGGAATGTCGTGGTGTCGACAGGGAGCGGGTATTTGACAAGTTGCATTCGCCAGGAGCTGCGCCCGGAGGTCCTCGCGCAAACGGGCTTCTCCCACTTCAAGAACCGGTGGATGCTGTATCCTCTCCACGCCTTTGTCGAGACGACAGTGTTTGTCGCTGTGTTCATTGGCACATTCGCTGCTACATCGACCTGGTTCAGCTCTTTGACTCTGGCCTCCCTCTCAGGAATCGTTGTCTCAGTGGGCGGACACTGGCTGTGCTCTCAACTGAATTTGACTGTGGGCAACCGACTTCGCATTCAACTAACTGGAACGTGTGCTCTAGTGTTTTGCGTGTTTTTGTTTTCGTGGGTGTCGTTCTTGTGCCTGTTTTCGATCTATCACCACATCGATAACATTGAGGCTGCGTTTTGCCTCGCGTCATTGGCAGGAATTTTCTTTTTGGCGTCAAGTGAAGTCTTTCTCTTGTGGGAACCCACACGAGAAATCGGCAGAATTCTCCAGCACAGAGTGACTCACGCAAGGGAAAATTGGGAAGCCGAACCGCTCAGGTCTTTTCTCGAGCTCTTTACATGGCTTGCAGTTATATGCGGCTCATTTGCGCTTTACGACGATCTGCTTTTGGCGCTTCAACTCGGCACATTTTCCGGTATTGCTGTAAGTCTCTCGGGGGAATATTACCGCAGCAAACGTTCCAAAATCTTACAATGGAACTCGCTTGCGAATGCCCCACCACAACCGTTCATGTTTCCGGCTAGTTCTTGTGTCGAACGACCAAGGCTGCTTCCAGCAATGCTGTTGTTCGCATATATCGGCTCGGGAACATTCCAGTGGATATTCGAAAATATCCGAAGTATTGAAGTCACAGTCCTGCTGGCGACATTGGCAGGCTTTGCGTTTTTGTGTATTGGTGATCTGCTGGTGCTATACGAACCAACACGTTGGGCTGGTGTGATGCTCCAAGATCGGTTTTTGCGAGCAAAAGAGAATTGGAACGAAAATCCAGTTCGATCATTCGTGGAGTTAGGGTGCTTCTTGGGTGTGATATATGGGAGCTACGCTATCTATGGAGACTTTCTTGTGGCAACCCAAGTTGGTATTGTATCGGGAATGCTTGTAACGCTTATCGGCGAGCAAGTGAGAACCCACGCTCGATCAATTCCTCCAGCAGGTATGTCTTCCTGGTTTTGCGAATCAAGTGGGATGACTAAATTCATTATGCAGATGATGATTCGCTGTCGAAAGAAAAAACACAAGTTCTTGCTCTTCCAGTGATGGGATTACTTGGTCTAGTCGGTGCTGTAGCTTTCAACATTATCTACACGCATTTGCGAAGTATTGAAGTCGCATTCGTGCTTGCTACTATGAGCGGGGTTGCGTTTGCGCTTCTTGGTGACATGTTTGTGATATGGAAACCAACACGGAGAGTGGGTTTAATTCTGCAAGAGCGGATCGTGTACCTTCGCTACAATATGAAGATGCATCCTCGGCGCACATGGTTGGAACTTGGATCTTGTGCTGCGGCATTGTATGGCTCCTACGTTTTTGTTTGCCCAGGCGATCTTTTGATTGCCATGCAAATGGGAACGTTCACTGGGATCGCAGTTTGCGTGTGTCACGACTTGATCGTGGAATATCTTGCCAACGTCGAGCGCTCCTTGACGCAAGTGGCCTCAAACGGCAAACACAAGTGAGTACCTGGAGTCGCACTTTGTCCTATTGCCAGAATATCGCTAATAGTTTCATTGCGCTTGTAGTGCTCAAGAGAACTCGGGCTTCCTTGCCCTCCCGTACGAAGTTCAGTTTCAAATCGCACATTATTTGGCACCGGAAGATCTCTTGATTGCGCGCGCTACATGTCATAGAATCAACACCATGCTACGCGCCGAGTCTGCTCGATACTGGTTGCATGCTAGTATCAGGAGGAGATTTGGTAGAAAGCAACGTGCTGAGCGCGCAGGTGCCAAGAGACAGAGTAAAGAACGATTCCTCATTGTCGAGGCGTTCCGCTCGGTTCTTCCCAAGCTGTTTAGCGCAAGGTATTTGGTGCTCGAGCGAGCAGTAGAACATCACCCGAGTTGACTCTTGTCTGATAGGGACCCATCGGAGGTGCTAACATCAGGCATTGGTGTCAGCCGTGCACTGAAGTGGGTATATCTCAACGCCGACTGGATCCGTTCGCAAGGTCTCCGTTCACTCGACAAAGAACAATTGCACTGTCACACAGTGACGTAAGTGAACTTCCACTTGTGATGTTAATGGTTGCACTCACGGCTGTGGATAATTCAGGTTTCATGAAGGGGACATGGCATTCGAAGTGTTCAGGCATATGCCTGATAAACACAACCTTGGAATCAGTGTTGTTCGATGCGAAGACAACTCCATTCGAGCAATTGATGTCCCTGTTGCTGTCTACACCAATATTCAAACCGACCCGCTTAGCTTCGTCGCCGCGGAGACTCTCTCCGAAGTCGACGCGTTCACAAATTGGCATGTGGCCTTCGTCGCCTTTTTTGCCATGACGCTGATATTTATCGGACAGTTCTCGAGCGATGTCCTCCGACAGTATGTATTTCCCCAATCGTTTTGGTGGCCAGGCTAGCAGATCGTTATGAAGTGTCAGTGACATATATGAATATGAGTTCTTGCCAACGCACTCATGCCAATTGTCCTTATGCTTCATATCATGTAGGCTCTTGGTTGTCGACGAGGTTTTTCGTATGCTATGATTGTTGATTCGACGGGAGTTTCGTCGACGCGGCGGGCAGTTTCGTCGTTTGGAAGAGCAAATGCACCAACGCAACAGGAGTCGAAGAGCAAGGAGCCGAGTGCCGATGGAGGAATTGATGAACATCGGGATCATGACTCAGCCCCTGCGGATACGTGAGGACGATTGTAATCGTCGGACCTCAGATGTTATTATCCGACGAAGACGATGGCCGTGGGGACTCCAAAGATCACCACCAGCATCGACACAATCATTTGGATCACGGCTACTCAGCTGCTGGCAAATTGCACGCTCGAAGTTCTGGTTGGTGTGCATCTGTCTCGTCATCGTTTGCCAACTCGTGGTGGAAGCCCAGACTACGGACTACGTTGGATACCCGGATCCAAGATATTCAACTACCAAAGAAATCAAACGCTTCTCGTGCACTGGTGGGCCCCGGAATTGCCCTGATGGAGGCCAGTACAAAGCCGCCGGGGGGAACCTCACCGTCACAATCATAGAAATGCGGAATCTTCCGGACTTGGATGGATTTGGCCTCGCTGGCCTCACAACTGACCCTTATGTGGAAGTCAGCATCGGCGACAACGTCCGCAAGTCTGGCACAATACGCAACTCGCTCAATCCCAAGTGGCCGCCGTGTTCGGAGAAGGCATGCCGAGGAAAGAAAGACATTATTCGCGACCTCAATTTTGGATTCCGTCCAGCGGGGACAGAAATCGTCATCAAGGTGTGGGATGAAGACAGTGGATTCGAGTTTGGCGATGACCTTATTGCACAAATTACGGTCAATGCGATATATTGTTCGGCGTTTTCAGCTCGTGAGCAGACCCTTCCAAACGATGAGGATTCAGTGTGGCGGATGCCGTCCCAACCTCTATGCGTCGAGGAATTGTGGATTCCGTTGGTGTCCGGAGGAGTTTGCATGGTAGACGGGGAACTCACAGCGACTACCGCGTGTATGCGGCTGCGGATGACGTCGCTCCCATTTCAGATGAAGCGAGAGGAGGTGTTTGTTACTGGCCTCACGATCAATGGCGGGATGGGAGGTTACTTCGAAAATGAGGAGTCGTGGCTGTATGGTCGAGTTTATTCAGCTTCGGGGACAAAGATGGCAAGTTACTTTCGAATGGAGCGATCGAAAGGCGGTCTTCTTATACGATCAGACAGCACCATGAACAACCACAAGGGAAACATCTCTCTAATCGACACCTACGGATTCTCCCCCCTCGGTCGAGTTACTATCAACTACGATGCGGAGGTATTTGTTTTCAGGCGAGTCGATGACGCGGCCTCGCAACCAGAGTGGCTTCGAACTGCTTTTGGGTGGAGTGAGACACGTGAGTACGCTCAGCTAATGGAATTGGTGGGCGACTTCCAAGCGGTAGCCAAGAATATGACGGCCCATCCCAAGAACAAGTACGCGGATGCATTGGGAGGCGGTTTCATTACAGGAGCCAACTTAGCGCAAAACTACACGGACAAGACTCTCAGTATGTACTTTATCGTTGCTCAGCCTCATGAATCCTTCGATGTGATCCCTGCAGTTTACTCGAAAGAGTTTAGTCTCGTGCAATTTGCCAACATTTTGTTCCAGTTCGGAATTCTTTTCACGTATCTCCTTGTCATGGCGATATTGTACCTCCGGCGTATGAATTGGCGAATTGAGCGAGTTATGTCCTTCCTCGCCGAAAAAGTTGGTGAGGGTGATGACCCATTGCTTGGAACTAAGGCACTATCGACGACGGTGAAGCAGCCGGCGCCAACAACGACTCCACAAGCTGTCGACAAAAAGAGTTTGCATCGCGGTCAAGATATTGTAGCTTCTCTTTTTCTGTGCTACAAGCAGAGTCCAGACAACCTCGACTTTCGTCGGAACTTGTTTTATGCAACTCTCGCAATCTACTTGGTATTGTTTTCTCCAGTTCTCATTCTTATTCCGTGGGGAGTAACCACAGTTGTTCTCGTCACACCACCGTCGTTCGGGTTCGCACTAATTTTTCTTGGATTGGGCACGATGTCAGCAATCTATGGGCTCATCCGATGGAAGCACATGGGTTGGCGGATGACGAAGATGATCCTCAATCTGTTTGGCGTTGCGTTCCTTTCGGCCTTTCTCTTTCTATTCTGCGCGACATTGGCGGACCCTCGAGTCTTCCTTGGTGGAGAGAAGCTTGACTTTTTTTCAGTGACATGCATTTTCCTGACATTGAACATGATGCCCATGCTTTGGATTGCATTCACAAACGATTCGAAACTCGCCAAGTCGTTCTCTCAAGTCATTGCAACAGTGGGTGCTTCCAAAAAAGTGAACGTGCTCAAGAGTAAATTCAAGAACCTGGGGACGATCGGCCTCAAGCTTGCAGCGGCACGTAGCGAGGCGGGGCATGGCGGTGTCGCGCGTCGGACACGAAAAGAATCTGTGTTTGCTCCACTCATGGGCGATCACTACACGGTTGAACAATCCATTCCTGGCTTCGAACTGGCAGATATCCTCCAGAATGCGTTTGTGACTCCACCAGAGACGAGACAGCGTGCTAACCGGCGTCATTACGTGTCCGCGTTGACTATCCTGGCGCTGTACTGCATTGTCGCGGTTTCGCGCACCTCATATCCACTTCAAGCACTTGGAATTGCCATTACAGTCATCCTCATCGACTTGTGCATTTACATGCTCAGTCGTGGCAACCTCTCATGGTCTGCTGGCTACACAGTATTCTTGATGAGCAGCATTCGTGTCTGCCTCGCAGGAACCAGCGGTAAATACTGGATTGTGGGCCATGCATTTTTGTACATGGTCTTTGGAAATGCACTCTGCCGCGAGATCATTGGGAAGAATTTGCCCCGGATGGGGAAACACGAAGCCGGTGGCGTGACGTTCTTTGGCCATGAGCCAAAAGCCTGGAGGCATCTTGACCTCTCGACAACGCCGGAATTTGTCCTTGGTTTTTTATCATTCTTTTACGTGTTCCTGCTATTGGCTGTCGCGTTTGGAACCGATGCAAACGACACCATTCGAGTCCCGGTTGCAGGTCAAGAATGGCCACTCTGGGTCTTCGGGGTATTGGCTTTCATAGTCGTGATATTCACCGGTTTGGCACTTGCCACTTCTCGGGCTTTTTTTCTTCAACGAGAGCAGCTTCTCTCGGACTATGCACAGCAAGTGTACTTGTTTGTGCGACCATTCAAGCTGCCATTTATGCTCGCAGCTGCTTCAGAGATCCTCGTAATTTGCTCCGGATTATTTGTTTTTGCCTCCACACGGTCGTCGTTCATTTTGGTTACCTCAATATTTGGGCCCCTTATGATGATGCTCTCCCTGGCTGTCTTTTCGCAGTGGCAGCGAAACGACTATCGCCTGGTTATCTGGCCACCTGAAGATGAAGAAGAAGACATTCTAGACGACGATGATGAGTTTGACGAAGAAGCTGCGCTGGAGAAGGAGGCTGAGATTATGCGGGAGACGTTCGTGCTACCACCACTTAAAGGTCGCAGCAACACAACGTTTTTTGACGGGAATGACGAGACGTTCAAGATGCCAGCACTTCCATCCAAAAACACGCTCCAGTCCAAATTCTTACAAAAACCGAAGCTACTTGGCGCACCAGCGGGTGACGCTAGTGCCGACGACGACGGCAAGGCAAAACTCTTGGGTGGCATTCCATTGGGAAGGATGGGACTCCATGGACGCAAGAAGGCAGGAAAGAAAGCAGGCGATGAGGCACCGGGTAGAGGAGACAACTCGGCTGACGTGGCGAACAATGCTGTGGTACTAGCAGTAAACCCAGGTGGCCTTGGTCCAGTTGACGACCAAGAACGTAGTCTTGCGGCATTGAGCAGCTTGAAGGAGCATAAAGTGCGCTCGTCTCGGCGTTTTGCAGTACTTCGTGACTTTTTTCGGGGTCGTCTTCGTTTTCGCGAATTGTTCTCAAGGCAAACGTGGCGTAAGTATCAAGAAGTTTCTGCATTCGATGGTAATGTCGCCGGTCTTTCCCCGCCAGGGAGCGCTCGTGCCCTGTTGGCTTCTGGTGCGAACTCATCGTCTCGAAAACAGTCGGGTTTCGGGGCCTCCAGTGCGGCAGCGGGGGGCCTTGCGGAGGTTGATTTCGCCCAGATGTCGCTGTATCAGGCCTTTCGGCAAGGGTTTCTGCTACCCCAGGACTACGTGACAATTGGGTCGTTTGGCACGCTCCTCAGCCTTATCTTTCTCTATGGGTTCATCCTGTCGTGGACTGAAACGCCGCACTGGTTCGGACACGTCATCTGGATCGGTGCCTATGTATTGATCTTCACCCTATTCCCGACTGTGAAATACTTCAAAATTGCCGACATCACCGAGGACATGAAGCACTCATTTGCGGGGAGCTACTTGCTCGCGTGGATTGCCGGGTTTATCCTGTTTTTCGCCGTACTCGGGGGCAACGTCAATGAGGTCGAGTCACTCGTCATCTTCTCAATCTTGGTGTTCTACCCGATTTTCTTGCTTTTTGTTGTCACGTTGTTCAAGTGGAAGGACGAGGACTTTGCCATCACCCGCCCGGTTCGACGGATCTTCGCCTTTTGCATGGGGGCCATCGTGCTATGGATCTTCGAGATGTACGTCTTTGCGGGGGTCCTCTTTGGGGGGATCCTCACGTTCCTCTTGGCGCTGTTCCTCTTCATTGTGTTCTTCGTGATCAAGTGGGTCGAGAATGACAAGTACCTCGCCCCGCAGTTTCAGCGCCGGGCCAATATGATCTTGTTCGTCTGTACCAAGACGACCGTCTGGGCGGGGGTCTTTTCGGGCCTGCAGTTCTTCTTCTGCCTCTCGATCATCTTTGTCGTGCTGATCCTCAAGTTCATGCTCCACTTCGCCAAGGCATGGCTCGTCGGCCGAGAGGACCTCGCGATCTTTTACTCCCCGTACCTCTTCCCGGTGTTCTCGTACAATGCCTACACCAACAACGTCGTGGATGAGAACCGCAACGTCCGGTACCTGTACATTTTGTTCTTGCTCCTGTTTCTGTGGGGGGCCAGCGGCGTCATGTTCTTCGACCCCCTGGGCTTTGGCATTGGCCTCTGCAGCCTCGTCCTCCTGGGGTTTGCCGGGACGACCGCCCACCTGTGCGCGATCACCCCAGTCAAGATGGGCCTCGCGGCCAAGTACGTCAATGAGCTCATCCTCCAAGATGCCGGCAAGGCCGCCAAGGCCATTGCCGAGCAGCGACGGAAGCCCTTCAGCATCGAATGCGCCGAGTTTGTCGAGCTCGAGCGCCGGGAGAAGAAGGCCGAGCTCGAGTTCCAGGCCATCGCCTACGGTGGGGCCTTTGCCAAGCAGAAGAACAAGGCCAACAAGCCCGACAAGGACACCGAGGCCGAGGGCGAGCCCGAGGCTGCCCCGCGGCGGAGCGGCGGGGACATTGCCGTGGAGATTGAGGCCCTGGAGCGGAGCTGCCGCTTCCAGACCGTCGACGGCGCCGAGGTGGCCTTGCCCGATGGCCTGTGGACGCCCCGGGAGGCCGTCGCCGAGATCCTGGGGCAGGGGACGGGGCCCTTTGGGTTCCTCTATGGGCTCACGCTCCCGTGGCGGCTCGGTCAGTACCTCCGGCATCGTTACTTCCCGAGCAAGCGGGACCGGGCCCTGGCCGCCGAGCGGGCGCAGCAGTCCGAGGAGGAGGAACTGGATGCCCTCGAGCGGGGCGTGCGCGCCCGGACCAGTCGCCGGGAGAGCCGCACGCGGACGGTCACGTACCCCACGTGCACGGACCTCGTCGGGCTCCTCCTTGAGCTCCCGGTGCTCGACGAGGAGCTCGATCGGCAGTTTTACGAGGAGACCCGTTGCATCATCCACCTGCAGCTCCTGCTCATGCACGCGGCCGATGCCCGCCTGGGGCGGGAGAAGATCCTCTTTCAAAAGTTCCTCCGCGAGAACCGCTTCAAGCTCATGTCGAATGGGATCAACCCCCCGGCCAATATCTTCCGGACGAGCTCGTTTGCGTCGATTGACATCCCCCTCGTGGCCGTGTGGCTCCTGTCGCTGAGCCCCGAGGCCCGGGCCCGCTTCCACGGGCTCAAGGCCGCGTTCAATGAGGAGATGGAGCGCCTCGATGCCATCATCGACGCCGAGGACCAGCGCGCGCGGGTGGCCCAGGACGAGCTCCGGGCCTACTGGCGCCCCCACGAGGAGCAGCAGTGCCGACGGCGGCTCCAGGAGTTCACCGCCCGGCGGCTCCGTCGGGAGGCCGAGGGGATCGTCCCCGGGGACGCCGGGGTCACCGAGGACGAGGCCGTGGTCAATGCCCACGAGGCCCTGTTGGAGATCGAATCGGGGTACTCGTGCGTCCCCGGGGACTGCGGCCGGGCCCTGCAGTTTGTCGACCGGGAGTTCCCCCCGGATGCCACGAGCGTGGCCAATGTCTCGTGCGAGGGGGCCCTTGGGGGCTGGCGGGTCTCGACGGCCATCAACGTGGTCGCGGGGCTCTTTGACGGGGGCACGGACCCGGATGACGTCCGCCAGGGGCGGCTCCAGGATGCCTGGCTCCTCAGTGCCCTGAGCATCATCGCGGCCTCGGGGGGCGTCGACGATGGCAAGGTCGATGCGCTCATCGACCGGCTCTTCATCACCAAGCAGACGTCCCTCACGGGGGCCTACGCCATCCGGCTCTTCAAGAATGGCCAGTGGGAGACGGTCATCGTCGACGATCACTTCCCCGTGCTCGCCACCACCACCGACGACGACGACGGCCACAGCAGTAGCAACAGCAGCGCCGGGGCGGCGTTTGCCCACAGCAAGGACTTTGAGGAGCTCTGGGTGCCCCTCGTGGAGAAGGCCGTGGCCAAGTACTATGGGGGCTACGCGGCCCTCGAACAGGGCTACGTGCACCACGCGCTCAAGGAGCTGACGAGTTACGACTCGGATGAGATCTTTCTGGCCCCCGCGAGCCGGGGGACCCTCAAGGAGACCCTCTGGAAGCAGCTCCTGGCGTACAAGGCCAACAAGTTTTTGATGGGCGCGGGGACCATCGCCAGTGACAACGCCGACACCGAGATCCTCGACACGGGGCTCGTCTTTGGGGCCTGTTACGTGGTCTACGACGTCCGGCAGGTCGACGGCCACCGGCTCCTCCAGCTCCGGAACCCCCCGGGGGACCACGACGAGTGGAAGGGCGACTGGAGCGACCACTCCCGCCTCTGGACCCGGCGGCTCCGCAGGCGCCTCCAGCAGCAGCAACAGAGCGATGGGGACAATACGTTTTGGATGAGCTTTGATGACTTTTGCCATGCCTTCCGGAGCCTCTACGTCTGTCGGTATTATGACCCGGTCAAGTGGCCCGTGGTCCTCCAGCACGGCGAGTGGCGGGGCCCGACGGCCTGCGGGCTCCCGACGCGGCACAACCCCCAGTGCGTCCTCGAGTGCAACCCCCAGTTCACGTTACAGGTCACCCGCCCGACCGAGGTGCTCCTGACGGTCACGCAGGTCGACCGCGCGGGGCTCGCGCCCATGGAGATCCTCCCCGTGGCCGTCTACGTGGTCGCCGCGGGGCCCCGGGACCGGGCCGTGCGGGTCACCCGCCTCGACAAGGAGCAGGTCATCGCCCACAGCGGCGCCCCGGCCCGGGAGCGGGAGCTCCGGGTCCAATGCGAGCTCCCGGCGCGGGCCTACACGGTCCTCGTCGCGGCCTACAAGCGGGGCATGGAGGGCCCGTTCCAGCTCCGGGTGCAGACCAATTACCCCGTCGGCGTCGAGCCCCTGTGGCCGGCGGTGTGGAAGGACCCCAGCAAGGCCGCGACGCTCGCCGGGCGGGTCCTCGACACCGTCGGCGAGTCCTCGGCCATGGGCAAGCTCAAGGACAAGAAGAACGAGCTCCTGGGCAAGCTCGCCGCGGGGGCCGCGGTCGTCGACAATGTCATGCGGGACGAGGAGACGATCCTCCGCGAGGAACTCGAGCGGCAGCGGGCGGCCGAGGACGAGGCCGCGGCGTCCACCGTCGGTGGCAAGGGCGGGGCCAAGAGCAAGAAGGACAAGGCCGCCGCCAAGAGCCCGTGGATCGAGCAATGGGACGAGCAGGCCGGCAAGCCCTTTTACTTTAACCGCCAGACGGGGGTCTCGTCCTGGGACAAGCCCGCCGACTTGTGAGGTTGGGGGGGGGCAGGCCATGCATGGCCGCCCCGCACAGACAGAGAGCGACGAGACCACACCGGGAGCAATACAGTGGCAAACGACAGGATACACTTGCATTTTTGGTTGGTCTTTTGGGGGGTTGGTGGTCGTCTTCTCGTCCATGCTCGGACACGACAGATCGTGTTGTGGCGTTTATCGCTCAGGCGAGGGCGACGCTCTTGCCGCTGGCCTTGCTCCACTTGAGCAGGGCATCGAGCATCTCCTGCTCATCGGCGTCGCCCGTGACGAGCACCTGCTGCTTCTCGACATCGCACTTGACCTCCTGGACCCCTGTCATTGACATGGATCGAGTCACGCCCCCATCTATGCGACGACCCA
>JAADYI010000307.1:0-21625 GCA_023338185.1 Lagenidium sp. CBS 127285
ACACACACATTCCCCCAACAGGCACACACACAGATGAGCAAGCGCGAGTACTTTATGCAAAAGGGCCGGCAGCTCCAGGCCCTGACGGAGCAGGTCGAGGGCGCGGCCTCGGCGCCGACGCCGGCGACCGCGAGCAAGCGCGAGCTCGGCAAGATCCGCGAGCTCTGCCCCCCGGGCACGGAGGACGCGCAGCTCGCGCAGCTCCTCGCGCAGACCAAGGGCGACGCCGAGCGCATGGAACGCGCCATCAGCGAGCTCTGGGAGGGCCACCGCGGCGCCGACGAGTGGGCCACGGTCGAGAAGAAGGGCAAGAAGAAGCCCGAGCCCGTCGCGCCCCGCTCGGCGCGTCACCAGGGCGGCGCCCCCCGCCAGAACCGTTCCCCCCCGCAGTCGCAGTCGCAGGCGGCCGGCGATGAGCCCGCGGCCGAGGGCGAGAGCGCAAATGCCCCGACCGACGGGCGCCCCGTCCGCGGGGGCCGTGGCGGCGCGAGCACGCGCGGCGGCCGCGGTGGCGGTCGAGGCGGCAGCGAGCGACCCGGTCGGGGCGGCCGTGGCGCCGGTCGCGGGGCCGTGACCCGCAGTGAGAAGCAGTCGGAGGGCGAGGAACAGCCCGTGAACGGTGGGGACGAGGAGCCCGCGCCGTCATCGTCGACCAACAAGCCGCACCACGACAAGCGCAAGGACAAGAAGAAGGACCACAGCGAGCAGCCCAAGGCCCAAACGACGACGCCACCGCCGGCCCCGGAGCCGGTGATCCCCGGGCTCACGGGCGCGTGGGTCAAGAAGCCCAACCTCCTCGGCGTGCTCACCAAGCCCAAGGCCCCCGAGCAGCCCAAGCCCGCGTCGACGACCACGACGACGACGGCGGCGGACAAGAAGCAGCAGCAGCAGAAGCAGCAACCCGCGACACCGACCACCACCTCTGCTGCCACTGCCGCCCCTAGTGCCGCTACGACCTCTTCTCCGAGCCCAGCGACCGCCGAGGCCCCCAAGGCTCCGGCCTCCCCGAAGAAGACGGCGACGCCCAAGCCCACGACCCCGTCGCCCGCGCCGGCCAAGGCGACGACGATGTCGACGCCCATTGCGACCACCCCGAGCCCCGCCAAGGCCAAGGCCGAGAGCCCCAAGAAGGCGACCCCCGCGCCGCAGTCCCCCGCCAAGGTCGCGTCGCCCAAGGCCGAGAAGGCCGTGAAGTCGCCCAAGGCGGAGAAGAAGAAGCCCGAGTCGCCGAGCATCCCCCCGGCCTGGGGCGCCCTGGACGTGACCACGACGCCCATGGGCGACTGGCCGTCGACGACCGCCACGACCACGGAGAAGAAGACCCCGACGCCCAATGCCTGGGCCCGCGGGAGCCCGCTCGTCGCCTCGACGACGGCCTCGGACGCCTCCGCGGCGGCGGCGCCCTCGCCCGCGGCCGTGACCCCGGCCTCCCCCAAGGACCTCGACGCGGGCCGCTCGACGGGGGCGGCCTCGGCCGCGAGCCCCAAGTACCTCAAGCTCGGTCGCTGGGACACGGGCGTGTCGGCCAATCTCTCGCTGCAGTTTGGCAGCTTCTCCCTGAACGGCGTCGAGCACGTCGAGGCCACGTCCCCGCGGGGCTGGGCGACGACGACGTCGACCGCGACGTCGACGGCCCCCAAGGCCGCCACGGAGGTGGCCCCGAATGCCTGGGGCACGCAGCCCCAGAGCACTTCCCCCAAGAAGAAGGGCCCGCTCTCGCCGGCCCGGAACGTCGGGGACGTCGAGCACGAGCGCAAGAGCGCGGCCACGACCTCGGCCCCGCCGGGTCTCTCGGTCGACTCGGGCCGTGCGACCCCCAAGGCCGCGCAGTCCCCGCGGACCTTTGCCCCCTCGGCCCCATCGCCGGCGTCGCTCCCCAAGCCCGATGACGTCAAGCGCAGCACCCCGACGCGGGCCCAGGGGGGTGGCTTCCAGAACGCCCCACAGACCCAGCCCGCGGCCTCGTCCAAGATCGGCTCGGGCTCGGCCTACGGCGCCGCGGACTTTGGTGGCAAGTCGGGCAGCAGCTTGTACCAGGCCTCGTACGGTAACTACGGCATGGCCCTCGGTGCGGGCAATGCGGCGCAGTTGTCGTCGTCGAACACGCCCAAGAGCGGGGGCGCCGCTCGTGCCTCCTCGGGCCCCACGCCATCGTCGGTGCAGTCGCCGTCCCACGGCCCGCAGCAGGCGCAGGCCTCGCAGTTCCAGCAGCAGCAGCAGCAACCGCAGCAGCAGAAGGCCGCCCAGCATGGCCAGCACAACCAGGGCCCGCAGCAGCAGCAGCAGCAGCAACAACAACAGCAGCAGCAGCAGCAACAACAGGGTCAGTCGCACGGCCACCAGCAGAACGTGCCCCCACATCACCAGGCGGGTCCTCCGGGCTACCACCCGCACTACGCCCCGCCCCCGCCGCCGGGCATGGCCATGGCCTACAACCCCTACAACTATGCCAGCTACTACCAGGGCTACGGCTACTACCAGAACCCACAGGTGCGTGCGATCCCTCTCGTGGTGCTTTGGCAGGCGCCCCCAACGCTGACGTTACTTGTGATGATCAACGACAGTATGCGCAGTACAGCCCCCGCACGCAGTACCCGCCCCGGGGCAGCATGCCCTACGGCGTCGAGGGCCCGATGCCCGGCTTCTCCAACCCCCCGCATGGGTACCAGGACCAGCATCTCCTCGCCCACCAGCACGACTACCCCGGCTCGATCCCCCAGGGCTTTGGCGAGATCAGCGGCGCGTACCTGCAGCAACCCGGCGGCCACCACGGCCACCAGCAGAGCGGCCCGCAGAGCCACGGCAAGGGCTCGTCGCAGATGTCGTCGCAGCAGCCCCGCTCGGGCTCGGGCGTGCAGAACTACCCGAATGCCTCGTCGGGCTCGGGCCGCGGGGGGGATCACGGGGCTTCGGCCCCGCCCGTGCCGAACCCGTCGGCGGCCGGTGCCGGCGCCGGGGGCTCGTACGGCCAGCAGCAGCACTACGGCTGGGCCTCGTATGGGGGCCAGCCCATGGGCGGATGGGGGCACATGATGCCCCAGGGGTACCAGCAGAACCCGTCCCAGCACCAGCACCCGGGCTCGCATCAGCAGTCGTACCGCCAGTATGGCAACAACGCGTCGCAGGGCGGGAACGCCAGCAGCGAGTCCACCACCGGCAGCGGCGGCCACGGCCATGGCCACGGCCACGGGCACGCCTGGAGCTCATAGGTTAGTGATTAGTGAACGCACGGAAGGCGACGAAGGGAAGGGAGGGAAGGAAGACCATTTTGCGGAAACTGGACAAGGCACGACGAGGATCCTTTGACCGACCGAGGGCCAGCAGCTTCGTTGCTTTGGCGATTTGCAGTCGAAGCACGTTGGGACCTCGGGCGACACGTGGGAAACAAGGAGAGAGATCGTCTGAACGATACGTGTCTCTCATCTTCCTTACGGCATTACGAAATACCAAGTTCACTTTGCGATCAACGTCTCTCTGTTGTTGTGGGTGTAGTTTTTCATTCTCTCTCGCTCTCTCGCTCTGCTTGTTTTGCCAACAAGGGAACGTCGGCTGTGCATCGTCGTCGTCCACGTCGAGCGAATCAGCAAGCGCAGCGGATCGCATCATGTGCCGCCGGTCGGAGGCGGTCGGTGCCGTTTTTGACTGCCTTTCTCGGAGAGCAGGGGGGGCGCATGCCATTTTTAAAACATGGCGACAAAGGTGCGTGCTGGTGGTGACCCCCATTTGGATCGGCCGCTAATTCCGGCTCGTCCCCAGCCAGCATCCGCATTGACAGCAGCAGCGGCAGCAGCGCCGTCGCTGTCGTTGTCGCTGCGGTCACTCCCCGAGACTCGCGACCGAGAGCGAGCCAGCCCCTCGGCTGGTGACGGACTGGCACAAACAGCATGGAAGTCGGGGCCCGCGTGTGGGTCCAGGACGCGGGCGACGCCGAGGTCTGGGCCCCCGCGGAGCTCCTCCACGTGCACCACAAGGCCCCCGGCGACGAGGACAACACGAGCATCCACCGCGTGACGGTCCTGTTGACCACCGCGGGCCGGGAGCTCGAGGTGCCGTTGGTCCTGGCCCCGGGGACGGGCGAGATCCGCAACGTGCTCCTCCAGAACCAGCCCGGGGAGCAGGACCAGAGCGACCTCGTGACGCTCCCGCACCTCCACGAGGCCTCGATCCTCCACGCGCTGCGCCTCCGCTACGCCCGCGATGCCATCTACACGCGCATTGGCGAGATCCTCATCTCGATCAACCCCTTCAAGCGCCTCCCGGGGCTCTACACCCGCGAGGCCATCGACCGCTACGGCGCCCCATCGTCGTCCAACCTCGAGACGGACCCGCATCTCTATGGCATCGCCCGGGCGGCCTACGTCGACGTCCTCCGCAATGGCCGGAA
The DNA here is from genome assembly GCA_023338185.1 of Lagenidium sp. CBS 127285. Lineage (NCBI taxonomy): Eukaryota > Oomycota > Peronosporomycetes > Pythiales > Pythiaceae > Lagenidium > Lagenidium sp. CBS 127285. The sequence goes on from JAADYI010000307.1 coordinate 4,385, forward strand.
CCAGTCGATCCTCATCAGCGGCGAGAGCGGCGCCGGCAAGACCGAGGCCACCAAGATCATGATGAAGTACTTTGCCGTCACGTGCGGGACGACGCCCGCGTCCGCGGCCTCGTCCTCGTCCTCGTCCTCGCCCCCAAGCCACTCGCCGCCCACGTCGATCGAGTCGCAGGTGCTCCAGTCGAATCCGATCCTCGAGGCCTTTGGCAATGCCCGGACCGTCCGGAATGACAACAGCAGCCGCTTTGGCAAGTTCATCGAGCTCCAGCTCGACGCCCAGCGGCGGCACGCGATCGTCGGCGCGCGGATCCGCACGTACCTCCTCGAGAAGATCCGCGTCACGCACCAGGCCCCCGAGGAGCGCAATTTCCACATCTTTTACGAACTCCTCGCGGCGTCCGCGGCGGCCTGCGGCAGCGACAGCGGCAGCGGCAGCGGCACAAGCGGCACAAGCGCCAGCCCAGCGACGACTCTTCCTACGACCGAGTCGTCCAGGCAGGCGGCGCCGGCCTTGTGGGCGACGCTCGCCCCCGTGGCCCGTACCTGGGGGCTCACGGCCCCCGTGGACTTTCGCATCGTCAACCAGAGCGGGTGCTTTTGCCGGCGCGATGGCATCCGGGACCTCGCGCAGTTTGAGCGCACGTACGGGGCCATGCAGCACATTGGCCTCGCCGAGCACGAGATCCACGGGGTCCTCGGTCTCGTCGCCGCGGTGCTGCACATGGGCAACATCGCCTTCGCGGCCCAACACACGGCCGCCGAGAACGTCCAGGAGGCCGTGGTCCCCGAGGCCTCGGGGGCCTTTGCCGCGACGACCACGCTCCTGGGCGTCGCCCCCGAGCATTTCACGTTCGCGCTGACCAAGCGCCGACTCCAGACGGCCACCGAGCGCCTCACGGTGAGCCTGGACGTGGCCCAGGCCGAGCACACGCGGAATGCGCTCGTGATGGAGTGCTACCGCCTGCTCTTTGCGTGGCTCGTGCGGCGGATCAACGCCAAGATCGATCACCATCACGCGGCCACGACCACCGGCGACGGCGATCCTGGGCGCACTCGGGGCCATGATCGAGGCGGGCACCACCACTGCATCGGGCTCCTGGACATCTTTGGCTTTGAGGACATGGCGACCAACTCGTTTGAGCAGCTCTGCATCAACTACGCGAACGAGGCCCTCCAGCACCAGTTTAATGAGTTTGTCTTTGACGCCGAGCAGCGCCTGTACCGGGACGAGGGCATCGCGTGGGCCTTTGTCGACTTTCCCAACAACGCCGCGTGCCTCGAGCTCTTTGAGCGCCGGCCCGTCGGGCTCTTCTCCCTCGCGGACCAGGAGTGCCTCTTCCCCCAGGGCACGGACCGCGCGCTCCTCGCCAAGCTCTATGGCGAGTTTGAGCGCAAGAGCCCCCCGCACCCGCACTTTCAGGCCCCGCCCTCGGGCTGGCAGCGCCAGAGCCACTTTGTCATTGTCCACTACGCCGGGCGGGTGGCCTACGCCGTCGAGGGCTTCTTGGCCAAGAACCGCGATGCCTTTTGCGAGACCGCGGCGCTGCTCCTCGCGCAGTCGACGAGTCCCGTGGTCCAGAGCGTCGCCGACGCCGCCGCCACGCCCACGCCCACGCCCACAACAGCAGCAACCACAGCAACAGCGACGTCGACGACGACGATGACGAACAGCTCGGACACGACGCGCAAGGGCCCAAAGTCGACGCTGGCCGCCGCGAGCGTCGGGACGCAGTTCAAGCTCCAGCTCAATGAGCTCCTCGACCTCATCCGGGCCACGGCCCCGCACTACGTCCGCTGTATCAAGCCCAACGACACCAACGTCTCCGATGCCTTTGGCAGCGCCCGGGTGGTCGAGCAGCTCCGGAGCGGGGGCGTCCTCGAGGCCGTGCGCGTGGCCCGCGCGGGCTTCCCCGTGCGCATGGCCCACGCCCAGTTCCTCGAGCGCTATCAGTGCGTGCTCGGGGGCAAGCGCGGGGCCACGGGCCTCGAGCGCTATCTCCAGCGTCTCCGTGCAGTCGTCCCGACAGCGACCACGGGCGTGAGCCTCGGGCGCACGCGGGTCTTCTTCCGGCGCCAGCCCTACGAGCAGCTCGAGCAATTCCGGGTCGTGCGGCTCCGGGAGGCGGCGATCGCGATCCAGCGCGTGGCCCGGGGCTACCGGGCCCGACACGCCTTTGTGCGCCTCCGCGGGGCCGTGCGCCGGCTCCAGGCCCGGGCCCGCGGTGCCCGTGCCCGGTGCTTTGTCACGTGGCTCCGGGCGACGCGCCGGGCGACGACCCTCCAGACGTGCGTCCGGGGCTTCCTCGCGCGCATGCATTACGGGCGCTTCCGCGGGGCCCTCGTGCGGCTTCAAGGGCACCACCGCCGGCGCGAAGCCGCCCGCAGGGTGCACGCGCTCCGTCAGCAGCGCGCGGCGACCCGACTCGGGGCCTTTTGGCGCGGGGCCCGGGCGCGGCGGGCGTATCGCCGGCTGCGGTCGGCGGCGCTGGGGCTGCAGTGCGGCTTCCGGCGGCGCGTGGCCGCGCGGGCTCTGCGGGCCCTGCGCCTCGAGAGCCGCAACATCTCCAAGCTCCAGCAGGACAACGTCCAGCTCCAGACGGAGCTCTCGCGGCTCCGGCAGCAGCTCGTCTCGATGCAGGCGCAGTTTGGCAGAGGCGGAGGCGCCTCGACGATGGCGCCGTGTGCCCAGGAGCGACCGAGCAACCAGAGCCTCGAGGCCGCCGCCAGTACCACCGTGACGACGACGACGACGAGCTCCGTGACGCCACCGCCACCGCCGGCGTTGGCCCTGCGCATGGACTGGGGCAGCAGTGACCTGAGCTCGGGGGATGAGGGCCCGGCCAGGGTCCACGCGCTCTCGGCGCACTCGGTGCTGCCCCCGACGCACAGCGGGAGTCGCCGCGGGAGCCTCCCGCATCGCTCGTCGTCGTCGTCGTCGTCGATGCCCCACGAGGCCACGACCATGTCCAAGGCCGAGCTCCTGCGCGATGGGAGCCGCCGCTTCAGCAGCGCCGCGGCGTGGCGGACGCAGCAGGCCCGGCTCGAGGCCGAGGCCGAGACGCTCCGGGTCGAGCTCCGTGCGGCCATGCAGGCGAGCAACCCCGCGGAGGAGCAGGAGCACGTGGTCAAGCGCTTCCTCGACTCGGCCCTGCGCACGACGAGCAGCTTCCGGCTCCCCCATCGGCTCTCGGGGAGCTTCGAGCTCGCGCTTCCCCAGGACTGCGACAACAACAGCAACGTCGACAATGAAGACGATGGCGACGACGACGACGATGGGGCCGCGGACAATGAGGCCGAGGACGGCGCCGACGAGACCGAGGACGGCGGCGAGTCGTCCCCCGCGGTGTCGACGCCCCGGCGCCCGCAGCACAAGCTCCGCCTGCCCCCGCCCGAGCCGTCGGCGGCGGTGTTCGCCACCAAGCGCGACCGCCCGACGCCCCTGGCCGCGCCCCTCACGGCCATTGGGCGCCCGCATCACGCGGGCTCGGCGTCGCGCTTCACGTGGGGCTCGGACGAGCGGCTCTCGGGGCAGTCGACGGCCAGCAGCCTCTACAGTCACGGGCCCCAGTCGGTGCGGCTCCGGGGCCCGCAGCACACGCCCCGTTTCTTCGGGGACTCGGTCGATGGGCTCTCGACGCGCTCCGAGTCGTGGCGCCTGGGCCTCGGGGGCACGGGGGGCGGGGGCTGCGGCTTCTTCACCCCCACGCACCGCACGAGCAGCATCGGGAGCGTCCCCCGCTGGTGCAAGGACGCCGTGTGCAAGGCGTGCCAGTGCAAGTTTACGTTCCTCACGCGGCGCCACCACTGCCGGAGCTGCGGCAACTCGTTCTGCTACGAGCACTCGTCGCGGCGGATGCGGCTCCCGGCCCTCGGCTACACGGACCTCCAGCGGGTCTGTGACGACTGCTTTGAGTGGCGGATGCAGCGCCTCACGAGCCACGAGAGCGGCGACGAGCCGCTCGCGGTGGACGAGGGCGTCGACGACGACGATGACAGGAGGGCCAGGGCCCTGAGCCCCCGGGAGGCGCTCCGACGGGCCGCCCTCCTGGGCCGTGGGGGGCGCGACGACAGTGACGACGGCGGTGGGGGCCGCTTGGCCGAGGTCGAGCCCCTCGAGCTCCGCCTGCCCGTGGCCCTCACGGCCCCCGTGTGCTCGCCCTGACGCAGGCCGTCCCGTGGTTCCGACTTGTCGGTCAAGCACACGAACATGACGGTGGTGGTGGCGATAACGAAGATGTGAAACATGAATCGATCATTGCTCGTTGGTATGTGCGTCGGATATGGGAGGCGCCATCGCATCATGCGGGCCCTCGCCGGAGCCCGCGACCGCGTGTGGTGGTGAGCACGGGCGCCGCCGCCTCCTCCTCCTGGGGCTCCGTGGTGGTTCCCTTCTTGGCCTTGGCCTTGGCCTTGGCCTTGGGCTTGGTCTCCGTCGTGGTCTCGGTCGCGACCATGTTCTTGAGCGGGGCAAAGGTCATGCGGTGGATGGCCGGGCAGGCCCCGTGGCGGGCGATGGCGGCCATGTGCGCGCGCGTGGGGTAGCCCTTGTGCTGCTTGAGGTCGTACTGCGGGTACTGGGCGTCGAGGGCGACCATGAGCCGGTCCCGCGTGACCTTGGCGATGATGCTCGCGGCGGCGATGGCGTAGACCTTGCCGTCGCCCTGGATCACGGGCTCGGCGGGGATCGCGAGCGTCGGCGGGAGGCGGTTGCCGTCGACAAAGACAAAATCGGCGCGGACGGGGAGGGCCTCGACGGCCTTGGTCATGGCCTCGAGCGACGCCTGCAGGATGTTGATCTCGTCGATGCGCTGGGGGCTGTTGATCTGCAAGTAGGCGCGGCACGTAGCCAACGCGTCAGCCACAACACCACGATCTCTGCCAACAAACGATCAATCGATCAAAACGCGCGGCACGCACGTGCACGGCGTAGTGGATCTCCGGGTGCGTCGTCAGGCGCTCGAACAGGGCCTCCCGCTGGGGCTCCGAGAGCTTCTTGCTGTCGTGGACGCCGGGGATCGTCACGTCCAGGGGGATGTGGCACGCCGCGGCCACGACGGGCCCCGCGAGGGGGCCTCGCCCGGCCTCGTCGCAGCCCACGACGCACCGGAACGCCCCCGAGGCGAGCTTGGCGGCCTCGAAGCGCCGACTGAGCGTCCCGTGCTTGAACGTGATCCCTCCGTTCTCGGCGAGGGCCGGGGTCTCGGCCTCGGTATTGGCGTCATCATTGCCACCGGCCAACTTGGATTTCGGCGCCGCGCGGCGTCGTTGGCGCTTGGCAGGCGGCGGCGGCGGGAGCTCATCGGCGTTGGGATGATCGTCACCGACCGCGGAGGACGACGCCGAGGACGTCGTTGTACTGCGCGTCAGGAGCCGCGGTGATCGCCGCACGGGCGCGGCGTCGACCACCGCTCGGCGCGCACGATGGGCAACCGCGGCCATGGTGAACTCGGCAAGTGGCAGTTTGGATGACTGGCGTGGGGATATACTGCCAATGAACGCGCTAAATAGATCTTTTTGACCAATCAACTGGTACGTATGTGTGCGGATCATTTTTTTTCGTGCAGTCATTGTGATCATGATCGCACAAGGAGCAAGCTCGCGAGCGAGCCAGATCCCCAGAGGCGACGATGACCCCGTGCTTGACGACAGACAACACACACGCGCGCCTCTGTTTGTTCACAATGCACAGGACACACTCCAGAAGACGCACCTCTTCGAGTCCTGTTTGGTGAAGCAGGTGCCTTGGAGCCCTCCATCGTTTCTGCTGACGCATGCGACCGGTGGTACAGACCGGGCCAGACAAACACCGCGTAACCAGTTCATCTCGCGTGGTCGTTCTCGCGGGGCCTCGGATTTGCTACTGCTGCTCTGACTTTGGTACATGGTCCTGCTCAACCTCCTGCCACGTAGACGCACCGTCGCTCCCGTCGCTCCGTTCACGGCATCTCCGCCCCCCTCTGTCACTGCCGATCGCTGTTCTCGTGGCTCTCGCTCTCTTTGTTCTCCGTGCGTGCGCCTGGGACAGCCGTCGCGGAGTTGCGTCCATCAAACCACGTGCATGTTCTTGCTGGGCTCGTTTGGGGCTCCCAGTGTAGCCATGTGCGACAAAGAGTGAGGAGCTCCGCAGGGGGATTGGTTAATATCCCGAGCCATCATTTCGACCAATCCCCGTCGCCTCGGATCCAACCTCGGCTGCAAAGGTTCTGTGGTGGGGCTGTGTGTCATTTTCACGATCGCCACCGATCAAAAACGCAACGAGCCCAAAGCTTTTAAACAAGCAAGCGCAGCAGCCCTCGCCATGGCCGACAACGCGGACGCCCCCAAGGAGAAGAAGCTCACGAAGAAGGAGCTCCGCATCCTCGAGCGCCAAAAGGCCGCGGTACGGGACTCGATCGCATTTTGCATTGTGCATTGGATTGCAGCATTGGTTGGTGACTGAGGGAACCCTCGTTGCTGACGCAGGCCGCCGCCGCGGAGCCCAAGCTCACGGACACGTACGGTGAGCTCCCGCTCATCCAGTCCCAGGAGAAGACCGGCAAGGCCTTCAAGGAGTACGTGCGTCGTGTCTGGGCGGCAACTTGGGCAATCACGTTCCTGACCGTTTTGATAATGCAGCGTCGGTGGCATCAACCCCGAGCTCGCGGGCGAGAGCTTTTGGCTCCGCGCCCACCTTCAGAGCGTCCGGGCCAAGTCCAAGCTCGCGTTCCTCGTGCTCCGCCAGGGGACATTCTCGATCCAGGGCGTGCTCAATGAGGTGCGTTGTTTCTGGTGTCCCCACAGCATCCCGTTGATCCTCACACGCGCGTTGCAATCCAACTAGAGCGATGCCGTGCCCCGGGAGATGGTCAAGTTCACGGGCAGCGTCCCCAAGGAGTCGGTCGTCGATGTCTACGTGACGGTCACGCTCGCGCACCAGCCCGTGCTGAGCACGACGCAGAAGGACGTCGAGGTCAACGTGCACAAGCTCTTCATCGTGAGCAAGGCGCTGCCGACGCTGCCGTTCCAGGTCGAGGACGCCGCGCGCCCGGACGCGCTGGTCAAGGCCGAGGGCTCGACGTACGTCGACGTCGGGCTCGACACGCGCCTCAACACACGCATCTTGGACCTCCGCACGCCAGCCAACCAGGCGATCATGCGCATTCAGGCGGGCGTCGGCCGGCTCTTCCGCGGATTCCTCGAGAGCCGGGGCTTTGTCGAGATCCACACGCCCAAGCTCATTGGTGGGGCCTCGGAGAGCGGCGCCAACTGCTTCACGCTCAAGTACTTTGACCAGGACGCGTGCCTCGCGCAGTCGCCGCAGCTTTACAAGCAGATGGCCTGCGCGTGCTCGGGTCTCGAGCGCGTCTACGAGATTGGCCCGGTGTTCCGCGCCGAGAACTCGAACACGCACCGCCACATGTGCGAGTTCACGGGCCTCGACTTTGAGATGACCATCCAGGAGCACTACCACGAGGTCCTCGAGGTCTTCTCGGACCTGTTCATTTACATTTTCGACCACCTCGAGTCGGAGTACGCCCGGGAGCTCGCGATCATCAACGAGCAGCACCCGTTCGAGCCCCTCAAGTACAAGAAGCCATCGCTGATCCTCAACTACGAGGAGGGCGTGCGGATGCTCCGCGAGGCCGGCGTCGAGCAGGGCCTCGAGGAGGACCTCTCGACCGAGAACGAGAAGCTCCTTGGCCGCCTCGTCCGTGACAAGTACGACACGGACTTTTACATCCTCGACCGCTTCCCCCTGGCCGTGCGGCCGTTCTATACGATGCCCGACCCGAAGGACCCCCGCTGGAGCAACTCGTATGACCTCTTCATCCGCGGCGAGGAGATCGTCTCGGGGGCCCAGCGCGTGCACGACGCGCAGCTCCTCGACGAGCGGATCAACAAGTTTGGCATCCCCAAGGAGGGCCTCAAGGCGTACATTGACGCGTTCAAGTACGGCGCCCTCCCCCACGGCGGCGGGGGCATCGGCCTCGAGCGTGTCGTCATGCTCTACCTCGGCCTCGGGAACATCCGCAAGGCCTCTATGTTCCCCCGTGACCCGGTACGTTTTCTTGTGTTGTTGCTGCTAGTTGCACGAAACGCACATATGCGCGGTACGATGCTGACGAGATCTGTGCCTGCTTGTGTGTGGATTCACTGTACAGCGCCGCCTGTTCCCGTGAGCGCGCGTGATCCGCTCGGCACGTGACAGAGCGCCACACACGAACGATCGATCAGCTCCTTGTTTCTTTTTTTTGCAGTTGTGACGATGGAGACAGCGCGAATGCTAATACACATGTTGATCCCGCACCCCGTGCTCTTCTCAAGTGTTTGGATACATTACGACTGGGTCGACCTGGATGACACCTTGTTACTGCTAAACCAAAAGCCGCTTGCGCCAATGCGCGCGGGCGATTATTGAACGGGGTGGGGGCATCATCACCGCTCCTCGGCGCGGAGGAGCTGCTCGAGGCGCCGGGCCTCGGCCACGTTCCCCGACTTGTAGTGCATCTGCATCTCGGCCCGGAGCTCCTCCTGCCTCCGCATGGCCGCGATCTTTTCCGGGTCCATGGTCTGCAGGATGAGCTGGAAGTCGGCCTGCTCGCGAGCCCGTCGCTGGGCCTCCCGCTCCCGCCGCAGGGCGTCCTCGTCCGGGACCGCGGCGCCGAGGACCCGCCCCGCGGCCACGCGCTGCCGCTTGGCGAGCTTGCGCTGCTCCCGCTGGTACCGCTTCATCTCGTACGCCTCAATGTCGTAGTACTTTTCATGCGGGAGCGTGGCCGTGTTGAAGTCCTCCATGTACTCCTTGAAGAGCTCCATGGCCTCCCACTTGGGGCCATTGAACTCGCCCATCTATCGCCAGAGAGATCCGCCCTTAGTCTTCCAGTCATTGCCGATGTGCACCACCACCACCACACACGAGCAGGATCCACTCACCTGCTTGACATCCCGCAGCCATGCCTGGAAGCTCTGCGCCTTGCTATGAAAGTCCGATTCGCGGAGGATCCCAAACTTGCCGTACTCATTCTGGTTCACGGCGCCGCGGTCCTTGTCCTTCTTCTTCGTCTGCTTCTTCTTGCTCTTCTTGCTTTTCTTCTTCTTCGACTCGGACTTGTGCTTGCTTGACTTTGACCTTTTCCTCTTGCTGTGGCGCTTCTCCTTTTCGTCCTTGTCACGGCGGCGTCGACGATGCGCGCGATCGTCGTCGCTCTCGGAGGCCGACGACGAGTCGTCATCGGAGGAGGACGTCGAGGATGAAGACGACGACACGGAGCTCACGGACAGACTCCGACTTTTTCGGCGTCGATGACGATCGCGACTCCGACTCCGACTCCGGTGTCGCCGTGAGCGGTCGCTCGTGTCCCCAGAGCCATCCCGCTCCTTCTCCTTCTCCTTTGCCTCCGCCTCATCGGCATCCGAGTCGACGGTCGTCCACATCTTGGACCGGCGTCGGACCTCGTCGCGATTCCGCTGCGTTGCCCGTTCGACGTCCCCACGGCCACGGGGACTCGCCGAGCGCGAGCGGCGTCGACTCCGGCCCTCACTTCGGCGCCGCGTGTTGTCGTCGTCGTCGCCGTCGCGGTGGCGATGGCGATGATGGCGCGGGGATCGCGAGCGCGACCGACGCCCCCGCGGACTTGGGCTTCGGGTCATTCTGGTCTGCGTGTGTGTGTCGTGTGTGGTGGATGTCTTTCTTGGCCCAAAACCAACACAGCGAGGCTTGTATTCAGGTACTAGCTTTTAATTTTGGGTGCTTCGGAGAAGATGGTTTTGGGCGATTCAACTGGTTTGTGTGATCTTGAAGCAGCCGACGAAGAACGTTGGGACCCGACGGGAACTGACGATCGATCGTTGGGGACCCGCGCGACGACACGAGACGCCGCAAAGGCATTTGCCGATTCCACAGTCACTCACGACGACGACGACGACGCTGCCGACGATGGAGCTCGGGGCCTTTCGCAGCTTCAAGATGGCCCTGGGAATGGCGACGGGCAGCGGCGAGGAGCAGCGCAACAACGATCTCACCAGCAGCGCCAGTGAAAAGGCCGAGAGCGCGCACGCAGCCCCCGATGACAACGGTGAGGACGATGCCAGGCGCAGGGGCAAGCGCCGGACGAGCAGCGGCGGGAGCAGCGCCAGCAGCGGTCTATCCAGCAACCGCAGCCGGAAGAGCAGCGGGAGCCACGACAGTGGGGTCTCTGGAGGAGGAAGCAGTGGCGGTGGGGGCATCCGCAGTCGAAGCAGCACGGGCAGCAGCAGCTCCACGGGGCCGCAACGTAGTCGATCGAGGGCGGGCACTCCCGAGGTCAATCTCCCGCTCGGCCGGGACTTTGTGCCTTTGCTGGACGACGAGTCGGAAGCCTCGAGGAGTCGAATAACCGAGGGCGATGTTCCGAGCGCGGAAGACGTCGATAAAGACGCGGATGCCGATCGCGCGCGGGATGAGATTCGACAGGACGTCGTGTGCATGATCTTTGATCTCCCCAAGCGAACCAAGTTCTACACAGGTGAGTCGGAGTTGAGCATGTTTGCGTGCTGCGGTCAACATGAGGAATCTTGGAACTGACAGTGCCTTGGGGATGGCAGACTTTTCATGCGCCATCGCCTCTGCCTTTGCCATGCACGGCCGCATGTACCCAACCGACACACACGTGTGTTTCTACTCGAATGTCTTTGGGCGCGAGCGCAAGATCCGCATCCCCTACGAGGACATCATGTCGATCGCCAAGACCACCAACTTGGTCTTCCAGGGGGCGATTCGTATCACCACGTCGACGGCTGAGGGGGAGTATACGTTTACGAGCTTTTGGGGGGCCAATCGTGATCGTTGCTACGATCTCCTCGTCCAGCGCCACCAAATGGTCGTTGGCGCGGCGCCTCCCAAGTCCTCACCGACCGGATCGACGACCATCGACGCGTCCAGCGCAACCGAGGAAGGCAGTGGCTTGTCATCACGGGATTACCTGTCGGATGCCGGCCCACGACCCGCGCCCCGGGACATCTCGATGGAAGTCCTCCTGGAAGCCAGTTTTCCCGTCACAGTCGACGAGTTCCTCGCGCGGTTCATTCGGGACGACGCGACGTTCAGCCTCCAAGCGTTCCATGAGCGCCTCGGGGCGACGGAATTCCGATGCGATCCGTGGACTCGCCCCCAGGGAGAGGCCGACGACGATTGCGAGTTGGGCCAAACGCGCTCTCTCCAGTTTCGCGTCCCCATTGACGCCCCCATCGGCCCCAAGTCGTCACAAGTTGACGTGGTAAGTGAGCATTGAAGCGTGCGGCGATCGATCTCTGTTGGATTGATGTGTTTCTGTTTGGAAGCTGCAATGCCTGAACAGGATTGCTGGCGGGGGCTTCACGATTGAGTCGTCGACGCGCCTTGTCGACATCCCGTACGGGGACTACTTCAGCGTCGAGGATCGCTGGACGCTGACATCTGGCTCCGCCGAGTCGGACTCGTGCGCCTTGCGCATTGAGCTCAAGGTCGACTTCAGCAAGTCGACCTTTTGGCGGAGCCAGATCGAGTCACGCGCGATCGGCGACAATCGCGTCAAGTGGCAGCGGTGGGTGGCCATGGCCTCGGAGCATCTCCAGCCCGCAGGACCATCCCCAGAGCCCTCGTCGTCGCGACCGAGTCCCCCACCGAAGCTCCAGGCGGAGACCGAGCCCACGAGCTCCAGACGACCCAGCCGTCGATCGCAGGGATCGCGACGGCGACACCAGGAGCGCAGTTCCTTGCGACGTACGTGGTCTTGACGCGGTTGGTCCAGATCACAATGCGGATTTCTTCTTGATCTTTATACTCTGTTGTTGCTTTGACAGTGATCCCGTTGGTCGTGATTGTCGTCCTCGTGGGGTTGGTCGCCCACCTCTACGCGCGGGTTCGGCGGATGGAGGCGTTGGTCGCGCGGATTGCGGATCAGCTCCACGAGCTCCAACCACAAGCTGAGCCCCAATCCGCTCGTCCAATGCGTCCTGCTATCGAGCACGAACAGCAAGAGGATTTGTGAAACACGCAGGATGTGTTTACGTTTTTATTTAACGTTACCGTTTTCCCACCGAATCTTCAGCCGAGTTGACAATTCCTACAAGCCGCGCGTCGTGTTCCAGATCGGCGAGGATTTTCGATGCAATGGCGTCGGTCTCCGCTTGGGCCGATGCGAGACAAACGGGACTCGCGCCTGTGGGGTCCAAGACCCGAGCGAGTTCGTCGCGTTCATGGGCCATCGCCCGCAAAAGGTCCCGAGAGGAGTCCACTCGAGAGCGATGCCAGGGGTTCGCGATCACGGCAACGTCCGCCGGGAGCGAACGGGCCATGCGTGTGAGCAAATACGTGCCCTTCTGCTCGACCCTGCTCGCCACTCGACCAAATGCGAAGAGACTCCGGCACAGGGACCACCGGGGCGGGGATTCCCCGCAGAAGGAGTTGACATCGATCAACGCACGGGGAACGCTCGATCCTCCCGAGATGATCAGCAAAGACGACCCGCCCACTCCGCCTTCATCACTCCCAAAGCTGGACAATTCCTTGTTGCTCTGGGACTTCCTGGTGAGAGAAAATGGATCCACGTCGACAACGCCAAGCATTGAAATGTTGTTCGTGGACAAGTCATGCATCCAGACCGTGGCTTTAAGATGCACTCCAGTTGCCTCGTGCTCCCTCAAGTCGACTGATTGAATGGCGATCTCGATATGAGCAACGACCTTTGTTTGCTGTCGACACCAGCGAATGCTCTCGGAGGTTGATCTGGATGTTACGCCGGATTCTTTGGCCGTGATAGAGACGGAGATGCCAAACGACTCTTGGTCTGTTGGAGATTCCGATCCCCAATTACGAGCGTTTAACGCGACACGCATCGACAGTGTCGACGTTGATAGATCGAAGGAGTCGACGCGAACACCTTCCAGTTCGAGTTGATGAGAAACTGGCACTTCACCACGGTTTCGTGCGATGACCTGGTGGTCACCACACTCGGTGGTGAGATCTGCACCAGGATGTGTCAGGTCGACAACAGTGGTGAGGTCGATCTCGTCGTCCATGTTGACGAAGCTGGATCCCATGCCATCGTGGGAGCCGTGGAGTTGTGCGAGATGGTTGTTGAGCATTCGAAGGCAGTTTTCTTTATCCATGCAGAGCCTTTCGAGTCGGGCTCGTTGCTCGTTGCCAACACGCAGTCGCTCGGTGAACGAAGCCACAAGCTTGTCGAGGTGTTCGGCCGACACGATTGGCTTCTCCGGCATCCCCGCATCTCCAATGCTGTCGTCCACGGGATCGTCGTCGTTCGCAGCATTATTGACTCTCACGCGCTCGATGCACTGCAGGTTCTCATGCCGGACACTCTTCTTGGCTCGAGACTTGGATGACGCTGCAGATGAAACTTCCTCCATCGCCAGGTGCTTCAAACGATGACAAGACGTCTTGATGGTGTTTCCTGGTTGGGATGCCCGAAACGACACAATCACCGCCTTCCACAGGAGCCTCTCCAGCCACAACTCGTGTGGGCTTGCGAGCTGGTCATTGAGCAGAATGAGGTGCTGGATGTCAGTGTCGAGAGTAAGGAGGGACCCAGCGACGCAAGGACCAGTGTGCTGAAAGTCTGGTATGACATGGAAAAAGGTCAGTGGGCACAGCACACACTTCCCCACGACCAACACAAAGCGACAGTGGACTCACGCTGGAGCGACTGAATCCGGTGACGACGATCGGCGGGGCTGGCCGTCAGGAGATGCCACGATCGCTCGGCATCCGCGCACTGGACCGCAAACACAATGCGCGAGGCCTCGGGGTCGACGTCAAGGACCGAGCTGTTTCACCATTTTGAGCTCAATCAATCACCGTGTTTTCCGTCGCGAAATGGGCGACCCCCTCCTGGTGGCACGTACATGGACTCGGGCTCACCCGCGACGACGTAAGTCGAGAGTCGCAGCCCATGGCTCCACAGGGCGACGGTGCCCCCGCGGGTCCCGAGGAGCACGATGGACGTTGGCCAAAGCACCGGGAGCGTTGCGTTGTGGCCATTTGCATTTGTCGTCGATGTCGTCGACAGTTGCTCCTCCCATTGCGTCAGACCCCCCGCGCTCGCAAAGGCCTCGTCCTCGGCCCACGGTCGCATGGACACGACTCGGCAGCACGTGATCGGGTCGAGCGGATCGGCCTCGGGGAGATACACGCACGGCTGGCACACGGTCAACGGCGGGGGGTCCGCGTCGCAGGGGCCCGAGGCGATCGTGAGCCACTGGCTGCGATGTTTATCAAGGTCAGAGAATCGCCACTAGCAAACACACAAGGCGACGTACTCGGGGAACGTCGAATCCTGTGAGTCAGCGGCGGCGGTGGTGGTGATGGAAACTTGACAGCGGAGGAGGAGATGGGGGCGCGTCGCGGCGTCGCCGTTGACCCACTCGCACCCGCGGACGCGCATCTTCGTCTCCATGGCGGAGGCACCGCTTTCATGGAACCCTAGGGGCTGCCACGGCCCCAACACGCGCGTGGTCGTGGTCTCGACGCAGTGGATCCGATAGAGCGAGAGCGCGTGTGCGGACTCATTGACGACCAGCGCGTGAGGACCCGGCACGAGGCGCACGCTCAGGGACTCGGGGGCCGCCCCGCGGACCGCGGCAGCGCCGCAGGGGACGAGGCGCCAGACTGCGCCTTGATCGCCATCGGCCCCGCGTTCGAGGAGGAAAAACGTCAACGCGGTCTCAATGTCCGCCCATGTCTCCGGCGACGACGGCGTTTTCTCGATGCGACGCGCGCGTTTGAGCGGACGAGAGACGGAGGCAGACGCATCTGGTGGTGGCATCGGAACGCGCGCGCGGGCGACGACGAGCGTGCGGAAGCTGGTTGGGGTGGGGCACACAGACCGCCGTCCGTCCGCACATACGATCAACGTTTGTGTCTAACGACCGGGAGAAAGAGAGAGAGACGCACGCACGCACCACGCAAACTCGACATCTTCGACGCGCTCGACGGCGATGACTTCAGAGGTCGGTGGCGAATGCATCGGGACGGAGATCGGGGCATCAGGACGGAGGCTCCGTGTGCGGGCATCGACGTCAATCTCCCGGAGCACGAGCGCCGAGGCGTCGCCCTCTGCGTCGGATGCTGCTGCTGCTGATGATGAGGAGGAGGAGGAAGACGCCAGTGGCATGTGCGTCACGAGCACGAGCGTGTGGTCGACGTGCGTGAGGAAGCGCCGAGAGGCGACGGGGAGCTGCGGAACGGCATCCTCGTTGACGTTGGCCGCATGTGCTTTTGGCGGCAACATGGTGGTTAACTTAGTCCGGGGATGAAAGATGAATCGTGAAATTCACAAATCACGATTCGGAAAGCCCACATCCAATTTTCACCGTGTTTTGGTAACGACACAGATTACCAATCAAAACGCGGTGCGTGATCTGCCCGGAAAACCGGACAGACGCAAAGACTTGGGCCCATCTCCCAATGATGATGGACTGACCGAGCGACGCTGTTCTGTCACCTCGGCCCATTGGACCTGGTGGCCTCCTTGTCGTGACCGTTTATCGATCCGCGGCCAGTGTCTGCGTCATTGACAGCACGGCGAAGTGATATGTCGCGCTCCAAGCTCCTCCTCTGTATGCTCTTCGCCGTCCTCGTCGGGGCCCTCAATGCGGTAGCAGTGGCGACAGCGGTGTTGGTGCCAGCCAACTGCACGACGGACATCCCCCACAACTCGTGCGCGTTCTACACCGAATGCCTCGAGAAAGCCACCCCGTGCGGCGCCGATGGCTATGCGGTCGGCTATGGGAACAAGTACTGCCGGGCCTTTGCCGATCATGGCGAGTGGTTCACGGACGCCGGTCGGCGCTGGGTCTCGGACGTCATGTTCTGCCTCCAGACCGAGCTCGTGCCGGTACTCGCCGCCACCGGCACCACCAATGCCTACTCATGCAAGGCCATCAAGGCTTTTGCCTTTGACTCGCACCCCAAGTGCTACCTGCAGGCCGGGGTCTGCACCCTGCCCGTCCGCGACTGGTTCGCCCTCGCGCGGGTCATCGGCGTCAAGCAGCTCGTCGCCGACCTCGAGTCTCTCAAGCAGGAGCTCATCGTCGCCGTCCACTGTCCCGGCAAGTGGCTCGAGGCCCTCGTCAAGAGCCTTCAGGCCCTTGGTGGCGATCGGGCCATGACCCCCACCAGCTTCGATGACGAATTCATGGGACCAGCCTAATTCGAAAGTGTTTTCACCTTCAGAACTGAACATTAGGGAAATCCTCGATGACATGCCAAATTTGCACAATCAATGGGCTACTTTAGTGAAATGGAGGCTCATAACAATTGAGAATTTCCAACTCCAATGCTTCCTGCTGCTGCTTCCTGCTGCTGCTGTCGTCGTGCGCCACCTGTTGGCCATTTCGTGGTGACGTGCTTCCTTTCCCATGGGAGAGTCCGCGAGTGCGTGAGGGTGTGGGGCGAGCTGTCGGTCGATGACGATGGCGCGTTCACTTGGAGACTTGAGAGCCATCGGCCCCAACTAGAAGCGCGCCTCAACCTCGCCCCCCCGCGCCCAAGATGAACAACTTTGACAGCAGCAACAACAACGACAGCGGGGACGAGTGGTGCCTGGTGGAGGAGCAGGAGGCCCTGTTCTCCCCGCGCGTCCATGGGCCAAAGCCCGTTGAGCCCGAGGCGGAGCCCGCCGAGACCGAGGAGGAGCCCGAGACCAAGTGCATCGTCGCCAATGAGAGCAACAACCACGTCGCTGAGGACACCACGAGTGCACGTACACGCACGGCGGAGGTAGACGACGACGATGTCGACGACGACAATCGACGCGTGTGCGGGTTGCTCCAAGGTGCAGACGCCTCGCCGCGGCCGTATTCGCGGGAGCTGATGCTCGCGCTCCTCGCCCCGAGCCACCGCCGTCGGCTCCTCGTCGGGTCGGACGCCCCGTGCGCCACTCGCAAGCGCAGCGTCCGCGTGGCATTCGCGAGCCCGACGGCACGTGTTCACGTGGGGACGACCCATGCCGACCGTCTCCGTGCTGCGGTGCCCAGTCGCCGAGCGTCCGCTATCGAACTGGCACGGGAGACTACGCGCGTCGAGCCATTCACCTGCTCGATTGCGACGCAGACCGAAGCAGGAGAGCCCCAGCAGACGCAGGAGGCGGTGGTCCAGCAGCGAGTGAGTCTATCGTCGGCCCTCGAGCGGAGCCTGGGGTTGGCCATGCGTGTCAAGTCCCAGGCCCAGGAGCTCGAGCGCCGGGAATGGGCGCTGCGGGGCGCGAAGGAGCAGGTCGACGAGACCAC
>JAADYI010000308.1:0-21624 GCA_023338185.1 Lagenidium sp. CBS 127285
GTCCGGCCGGGGCACGCCCTTGATCCGGGCAAAGAGCTCCAGGTGCTCGCGCACGGACAAGAGCTCAAAGAGCGCGTCAAACTGCGGGCAGTAGCCAATGAGTCGCCGGACTTCGATCTGCTGCGTGAGAATGTCAAAGCCACCAAGACGGCCGAACCCGGAGGTCGGGAGGTAGTCGCCCGTCATCATCTTCATCGTCGTTGTCTTTCCGGCGCCGTTAATCCCCAGGTAGCCAAAGCACTCGCCCTTGGGCAACCCAAACGAGAGATTCCGCACTGCGATTTTGTTACCCTTGTAAACCTTGCGGAGGTTCTTGACCAGCACGGCATCACCGTCAGCTGCGCCGCTCTTGACGCGCTCTGCCTCGAGTTTGACATCCTCATCCTCCTCGTACGGGGCATCACGGATCTGCGGGTCCTTGAACACCGCCGCGCGGATCTTGGGAAAGCTCAGGAGGTAATCGATCCCAACGGCGATGGCCAAGTAGCCCATGGCCGTGAGTGCCAGGTAGAGCATCTCCCAGCCCATGACGTCCATGTCCAACGGCCCAGGGGCCGGTCGGGGGATGAGTCCCAGGCTCGTCTTGATTTCCAGTCGGCTCAGGTTCAGGAGCCCGTTCCCGAGGTTGAAGAGCGGCGACAGCCGCCAAAAGTACTTGAGCACGCGGTTGCTCTCCTTGCTGCTCTCGATGACATCGAGCATGAACGACACCACCATCAGCACCACACCCAGAAGAAAGTTGGTCATGATCGTGTACGTCTGTGACGACGCGTGCTCCTTGAAAAAATACGTCAGGCAGTACGTGAATGGACACATCGCCAGCCCAAAGAGGATAAAGAGCAGGACCACGGCCGGGTACGTCTGGTCGTTGCAGCTCACGCAGTCGTGGCCCGTGAACGCCGAAATGTTGAAGGCCTGGATCAGCACCAGCGCCGCCGTAAACGGGATGAGATACGTCAGCAAGTCCCACACGTAGTTGGCCAGCCAAAAGGCCGGCAGGCTTACGCCGGAGACGAGCTGCTGGTGCTTGGAGTTATGCTCTGCCTGCTTCTCCTTGACCAAAAACACCGCGATCGACGCCGGGAAGAAGGCAAATGCAATGACGATGAAAATGCACGCCGTCAGTGAGATAAATGAGCTGAAGAGCGCCTTGGTCGACGACGTGAAGGGAAATGGATAGCTGTTGACTCGGATCGTCGCCTCCGCCGCCTTGGCGGTCGTGTCGCCGTCCGCGAGCATCAAACGGTAGAGCGCCTGGTCCATCATGGCCTTGAACACCGGAGCGCCGTGGGCGGTCGTGGTGTTGGTGAAGACATTGTACGAGAAGACGCGCTTGGGCCCCGAGCCATAGGCCACATACCCGCCGTATTGACCGAAGGCCAGAGGCATCTTCCCCATCGTTTTGCCATCTTCTGCGACCCCAAAGCCCCGCTGATAAACCTTCTCGCCAAAGCGCAGGCAGATGCCCGTGACCCCGGTCGAGTCGAATAATGGGGGGAAGTAGTCGACTCCAAGTACCGTCGGACTCGCCACGGCATACGGCGGCGAGCGGAACTCGGTGATGTTCATCCCTTGCGCCCGTCCACCTACAAGCAGCGTGTCCATCGTGTACGAGCACCAGGCGTTCTCGTCCGCCGCGCAATAGTACGGGACGGCCATGGTCGGACCATAGGCAAACTTACTCGGGGTCAACGCGAGCTTGATATCATCCTTCGTGAACGAACTCGACTTGAGGAGGCCGAGTCCGGCACCGAGGAGCGTCACCGGCAGCAACGCGCTGAAGATGAGTACCCGGCGATCCCGCTTGGCGATGCGATATCGCTTGAGCAGGAGCGCCCCGAGGTGGACGAAGAACATGACAAAGCCGTGGAGATTCTGGATCGTGTGCGCCGGGAGCTGTTCTTGTTGGTCCTTCCGCTGCGCGCCGGCCTTGTCGAGTGTGTGCTGGTTGTGCTCGTCGCCGGCCTCGGCGACCTTGATGAAAACCTCCTCCATCGTCGTGACCGAGATGCCATATGACAAGATCCCAAGATCCGCGAGCTTGGCGTCGAGTTCCTCAAAGAGCGCGGGGAAGGCACTCGAGCAGTCGAGGGGCAGCTGGAAGGAGATCTCAGCGCCGACGTTGCTCAAAAGCTTGGCCCGGGGGACTCGATCCGTGACGAATGCAGTGAGCTGCTTGTCCTGGCAGTGCTCCGACTTGACGAGTGTGAAGTTGTACCCCGCCCCGTAGCGGTTCTTGAGGAAGAGCGACGACCCGCAGCAGCGGAGCTGGCCCTCGGCCATGATGGCGATGCGATCCCCGAGGATGTCGGCCTCGTCCATGAAGTGCGTGGTCAGGACCATGACACGGTTCTGGCGGTTGTTGAGGAGGATCTCCCAAGTGCTCCGACGGCTGTACGGGTCCATCCCGGAAGTCGGCTCGTCGAGGAACACGAGCGAGCTGTCACCCAGGAGTGAGATGGCCACCGAGAGTTTTCGCTTCATGCCCCCCGACAGCGCCGCCGAGCGCACGTTTTTCTTCTCTGTGAGCCCGACCTCGCGGATCTTGGTCTCGACGACCTCGGTGAGCTCCTTGCCCGTGTAGCCCTTGATCCGTCCGTAAAAGAGCAAGTGCTCGCTGACGGTCATCTCGGCGTAGAGTACGTCATGCTGGAAGCAGAGACCCAAGGACTGGCGGATCTGCCGCATGTGCCGCGTGAGCGACAGCCCGTGGAAGTAGGCGTCCCCCGAGGTCGGCGCGATGACCCCCGTGAGCATGGAGATCAAGGTCGTCTTGCCGGCGCCATTGTGCCCCAGGAGGCACGTGATCTGGTCCTTGTACATGGCCAGCGTCACCCCCCGCACGGCTTTCTTGATGCCCCCGGGGACGGCAAACTCCTTCTTGATGTCCTTGATCACCAGCGCCTCGCCCGATTTCTCCTGCTGCTTGAGCTCGACGCCGACCGGCTCGATGTTGGGATTCTCCCCCGCGTCGGCGGGTTCCACCACCGCCGCCACGTTCATCGAGGCATCGAAGACCTTCTTGGAGACCCGCCGGCGCCAGTAGCTTGGTGAGACGGGGAAATACCAGCGCTCGGTCGTTCCGTACTCTTTGGGGATGACCCGCTCAAAGTACAATCCGAGGAGTGTGTAGACGACAATGTCGACAAAGAGCATCCCCAGCGCAGCATCGAAACGAAAGTTGTCGGCGACCACGTGCGCGTTGTTGAAGCCGATGCCGATGCCCGTGGCCTCGGCGCTCGCCAGCGACTGGACACCAAATGCGAGGGCCACAGGCGAGAGCAGACTCGCCACTGTCTTGGCTCGAATCGTTGACTCGGCGGAGAAGCCACTTGAAATGAAGTACATGAAGAAGAAGAGCACCATCCCGACAAACGCCCCCGTCCGGGACCGGGAGAACCACG
The DNA here is from genome assembly GCA_023338185.1 of Lagenidium sp. CBS 127285. Taxonomy (NCBI): domain Eukaryota; phylum Oomycota; class Peronosporomycetes; order Pythiales; family Pythiaceae; genus Lagenidium; species Lagenidium sp. CBS 127285. The sequence continues at coordinate 3,405 of JAADYI010000308.1, forward strand.
TGCTCACGAGGAAGCCAAACGCCAGGACGCTGAGCCCGAAGAAGAAAAAGAAGAGGAAGATCAGCACCGGATCGCTGTTGCCAAAGAGCCCAGCCTTTCCGGCGATCGTCTGCAGGAGGCAGCCGACAAAGAGGATGGTCGTATATGTGATGTACCACGACGCGAGGATCGCATCCTCCGGGACCCCGAGGATCTTCATATACTCACGCGCGCGAGTCTCCTTCTCCTGAATCAGCACCACCAGGATGCGCGCGAGGGCATAGAGGTAGGCCAGGATGAAGACAATCGCAAAGACATCCCGGACCTGATCGTAAAAGGGCGACGACTGGAACGCCTGGATCGGGAACGGGAGCACGGAGCCCCCGAGAAAGGGCTGCGGGGCGATCCGCAGTGGTGTCAGCAGGAGCTCCTTCTCCCCGGGGGTGATGCCGCTGAACTCGGCGCTCCCCAGGGCGCTGCCCCCAAACGCCGTCGAGAGCACAGAGCGGAACGCGAGATCTTCCCGGAGATAGCCCAGGAGGGCCTTGTCCAAGGCGCTGTCCGAGCGAGCGATTGCTTTTTCCTGCTGGCACTCGGTGGTCGTCGTTTGGTCCGTGGCATTCCACTCGGGGCGGCAGTTAAGGAACCGCGCGACGGCCGTCTGGAGGGTCATGAAGCCCCGCAGTGCGTATCGCGGGTAGAGCTCGCGGTTGAGGATCCGCTGGTACGGGGCCTCGAACGCCGGCCCGCCTAGCGTCCGGGGGATGATGCCCATGGCCCCGCCGCGCCCGAGCGTCGAGTTCATCCGGATCGAGTACTCGATGTCCATGATCGGTTGTCCAATGTCCTCGTCCCGGGGAAGGCGGTCAAAGACCAGCGCCGCGTAGATCTTGGGCCGGGTCGGGACGAGCCCGTAGTCCGGGTGGCGAATGTGGGTCTCGAGGGCCGACTCGTTGGCGAAGAAGACGACGCTGTCCTCAAATGCCGGCACGCGGACCTTGCTGATATTGAGCGCCTCGGATTTGGAGATCGGCGCCGACGGGTACCACGCGCGGAGGGTCTCAAAAAAGTAGCGGCGGGTAAAGACCGTGTCCGGGACGAGGGCGAGCTTCTCGTGGACCATGTGCGGGCGACAGACAGGTGGGACCGCGTACGGCGACGACTCGTCGAGGCTCACGGCCCCAAAGTAGGCCAGCGAGGCCGTGCACATGCGGCGCTGGTCGGCCGTGAGCTGGTCGGCGTCGCGGATCGCCACGCCCGCCCGCGCGGCCATGGCCAGGAGCAGCCCGTGCATGCTCGTCTCGGTCAGCGCATAGCGACTGGCGCGGACCCGGGACCCGAGGGCGAAGCCCATGGAGCCCGCCGAGTTCCCATCCCGGTCAAAGAGGCTGTAGGAGGAGCCGACCGTCGGGTCGTTGTCCAGGGGCGTCGTGTCGCTCCAGCCCGCGGGCACGCGGACGTCGTCGGTGAGGGTCTTGAGCCCGCTCATGAGGATCACAAAGCACAGCGGGAGGATGATCTCGAGCACGGTCTTGACGGAGCTCCGCCGCTTGAGCACGAGGTTCTTCCAGAGGAGCGTGCGGATGTGCGTGGTCGCCCCCAGGGGCCGCCGCCGGGGGCGGTCGCCTGGCGCCGCTGTTGGCCGGTGCATCGCCGCCTCCACCACGTACGAGCTCGTACCGCCGGGGACGGGCGGGATGGACATGGAGCCAAGCGGCGTCCACAAAGCCAACAGTGAGCAAGGTCACTGCCGCAGCGGCGGCTGCGTCGATCGCTGCTCGGGCTCGTGCTGCAACTGCTGCACGTGCGGATGTGGCACGAGGTGGCGCGAGGGCGAGGGGTGTTGTTGTTGTCGCCCTTGTTTGCCTGGTCGTCGGGTTCTCGATCCCGACCGAAGTCCATGGGAGAAACCGCCCCCTCACGCGTCCCATACCCCAAGCGCCATCGAGATCTCCCAGAGGCGCTGGCCGCGAATAGCCTTGAGAGGGAGGCGGGGGAGGGGGCGGACCCCAACGAACCGCGAGCAGTGCGCCATCGACCACCAAAAAATAACAGTTATCAAAAGAGGAAACGCCCCACACCGTTGGAGCATCTTGACCACGGACCGACAGACCACGAGACTTTCCCCCACACATACACATCCTGCTACCGGTAGCGCCGGCGGCGGCGTGACAGCGTCGGATCGATGCGGGCTGCACCTGCGTGATCTGTCAACGAGATTGGCGCGACTAAGCTATTTTGTCAGTTTGGATGGTCCACTAAGCTAGCATAATTGTTGTTACCACCGAATGTGCTTGCTACCCACCCACACAACCACACAATTAGCCTTTCCTCGAACCCTTCTCCAATTAGCTAGCCAACACGGCTTTTGGTCGATCATGGCGCCAGGTGGCAATGTCGAAGCCCATCCAGATCCGCACTGTCGCGATTCCCAATGGCGATCAATCGCAGCGCATCCTGGGTACGGGGTACGAGGTGCGAATCCGGACGGGCGAACGGTGCGCGCGTGACGATCCACGCAGGCCGCTCAGCCCCCCGTGGCAGCACGGGGCACTTCCAGTTTGTTCGCGGCGTAGGGGCGACAGATTATTCGACAAGGGGACCCCGACACGCCGACGACCAGCGACGATGGCCACGGGGGCGTATGACCCGGCCAAGCCCTGCTCGTACCCCCGCGCGCGGTGGTTCCTCCGCGATCCCGCGTATACGCTCTTCCCGCCGGGCTTTGTGGCCTGCGAGGACGTCAACACGGGCCGCGTCAACGCCCAGTGCGGGGCCTGCGTGTGCCGCCAGACACAGCGCGAACGGTCCCCCGCGGGGGCGTACCTGGACTTTGTCACCTGCGTCAGCAGCGCCTCATCGGCCTGCGATGGTCCACGCATGGTCAACTGCGGGCTGAGCACCGACGGTGGCAACAACAACAACAGCAGCAACACAAGCAGCAGCAGCAGCCGCCGCTCCGCCCCATCGACGAATGGCTCGACGACCCTGACGACCACCTCCTCGGGGAGCTCCGCGGGTCCCGCTCAGGCTCAAAAGGCGGCGGCAGGGGCCACGACGTCGCTCTTTGACGCACCGCTGGTCATCACGATGGTCTTCGGGGCCGTCGTGGTCATCGCGTCCATTGCTTTCATCTTCCGTACGATCCACAAGACTCGCCAGGCAGCCTCTCTGTCGACCAAGACCCCGCCATGCGCGCCCACCGCAACGACGATGACGGGGGCAGTGGAGAGCGCCCCGTCGTACGATCTCTGCAGCAGTACGACCACGAGTCAGCCCTGCGGCGTCCGCAGTGGGGGAGCTGGTGGTTGCGGCAGCAACGACTCGGGCACCGGCGCGGGGGCCCAGGGCCACTGGGGCCGGGGGGCGGGTTCGACCATCTCTTCGCAGTCGTCGCTCGTGCCCCCGTTCCATCGCGGCGAGAGGGCGAAGGAGATCGTCCTCGCCCATGACTACCGCCACCCCGACGCGCATCCACCGTCGTCGGCGTCTCCACCCGAGCCAGCGCCATCCTCCCAGGTGACGATGTCCATCACGACCTACCGGGGGCTGTCCGAGATCAACCTGTCGCTGGATTCGATCCTCACCTCGACGACCCGGAGCTACCTCCACCCGGCGGCCAGGGCGGACGTCGCGGCGACGGCGCACAACGCGGGCGATCCAAGGCGCCAGCAGTCGACAGTAGTGGGCCACTGCGCCGCCGGCGTGTGCCCAGTCACCGGCGCCGGCACCGTCGAGGAGGACGAGGACGACATGTTCTTCCTCGAGACCAACGACAGCGCCCTGATGCTCGACACGACCGACCTCGTCCGCCACCAGGGGCGTCTCTTCTCGCCGTCGTCGACCATCGACGACCGACGGGCGTCGTCGCTCTTCTCTGAGGACTCGCTAGGGGAGTTTGACTCGGTCCGTGGGAGCCACAACGCCGCCGCCGACAACGACGAGCGCGACAAGAGCCCCCGAGCTCGGGCCCCCGACCGAGCGTCCCTCGAATTCTGATGCGGATGGCAAGCGGCAAAGCACGCGCACGTGCTCGCACTGAAAGCTCGGAATCCCATGCAGCAATGTGAACGTTCCTATTATTCCATGTCATGCAAACCATCAACGTTGTTCATATATGCGTCAGCCAGCATCTCGCATTCATCTCCGTTCGTCCCCGATCAGTCGAAGCGCGTACGGTCCTGGTATTTGAAGTAGATCCACAGGATCATGACACCGAAGGGGCCGATGAGCGGGAACAGGCAGCACGCGAGCGTGTACGCGGCGATCCGCTGGCGCCGACGTCGGGCGGCTGCGGCGGGCGTGGACGACGATGGCGACGACTGGCTCGCGGCCCGCGCGGCGCCGGCTACCGCCGAGGCCGTCGCACCGGCCAGCGCGGCGCTGGTCTTGACCGCCGCCCGGGCGCCCTTGCCGGCCTGCTCGAGGGCCACGCCAGCGGCGTCACTAAGGGCCCTCGAGAGTTTGCGCCCCGCCTCGAGAGCCCCACCGGCCACGCGACTCGGACTCGATGGCTCGCGCTGCGTGCGCTTGAGCTCCCTGTCGTCGCCGTCCTGGATCTCGAGGGTCAGGACCTCGGCGGGACTGAACGAGCCATCGCCCGGGCGGCCACCACCAGTGCTGCCGACCGCTCGGCCTTCGCGCGAGGCCGCCTGGAGAGTCACGTGCCGGATGCTCGCCGCCTCGCCGTCCGCCTGGCCGTCGCCGGCTCCGCCCTGCGGCTCGCCCGACGCGGGCCGGCGGGTTGATGAGCGGGGCCCGAAACACGGAAACCACCGCCGCCACGAGGACGACGCCGTTGCCGCCGAGTCGGTCTCTGGCTTGACGTCCTCCCCGCCCGTGGCATTGTCGTGATGGCTGCTCGGTGTCTTCTTGGGGAAGCGCGCCATCGTCTTGTCCCCTACGATCACAACATCGACGGTGGCATCGCGAGGACCATCGTCGTTGGCAGTCCACGTTTCGGCCCCTGCCGCCGAGAGCAGACTCAGGTCGTCGTCGTTGTCGAACCACCGCGGTAGAACCCAGCGGACGAGCATCTCCCACACCTGCGCGGCGGCAAACTGCCCCAGGAACATGGCCAGGAGCTTGAGCCGGAACGACGACGGCAAGGGGAGCGTCTGGAACGTCTCGTCGATGACATTCGCGGGGTCCAGCAAGAACCACAGGTTCACCGCGAGCCCGGTCGTGAAGAAGGCCCCGTAGAGCAGGTTCGTGTACGCCCGGCGGCGAAAGGGGTCCTGGAGGTTGAAGGCAAAGGCCACGCTGTAGTAGGCCAAGTGCGCCCAGAGCCACACGGTCGAGTCCTCGTGCGAGTAGGGAATGTCCTCGACGGCCTCGTCGATGAGCCCGATGAAATCCGGGTAGAAGGCGCAGTTCTGGAGCACCGCGGGGTCCGAGATCGGCGTCGCGGCCGCGGGGTCCACGAAGTACTCGACGAGGCTGAGCCCCTCGGCCCGGCGGCAGAACCACGGCTCCTGGTGGAGCATGTAGTAGGTCCCCGCGAAGAACCCTACGTACAAGGCGACCTGGCCGACGATCGAGAGCACGATCGACGGGGAGAAGAGCGTGTGGGGCGGGCGCTCGCGACTTAGCGTCGGGGACGCGGCCGTGTGGAGCATGGTGATCGACAGCACCAGCACGATCGCGAGATCATCCCAAATGTACTGGTTGTTGGTGAGCATCGTGTGCGTCTGCCCGAGGGTGCTGGCCATCGCGAGCTGGATGATCGGATACAACACCATGTACTTGAAGCCCAGGAACGAGGTCGTCAGCGCGCAGCGGCCCTCGCGGATCAGCGCCGGGACGTCCGTGATGGCCTTGTCCTGGCTCGTGAATGGCGCGACGATCGACGCCTCGGCACTCGACAGCGCCAGACCCACGTGCGCGGCCTTCAACGCCCCGCAGTCGTTGGTCCCGTCGCCGCACATGCCGACGATGTAGCCATAGTCCATGAGCCGCTCGACGATCCAGGCCTTCTGTTGTGGGCGGATGCGCGCAAAGATCTGCGTCCGGAGGAGGAGCTGCCGGAGGGACTCGTTGCTGAGCTCGCCACGGAGCTGCTCCAACGCCGCCCCCGTGAGGGCCACCTCCATCTGCGTCAGGACGCGGCTCATGTTGCTGGCGTTGAAGGGGTGATACTGGATCGCCTCCGCAGCCAACGCCGTTGGCCCGACGAGCTCGTCGACGCAGTGGTAGACCGTGTCGAAGGGCGCGTCCTCGGTCGGGTGGGCCGCGGGGATGAGGTCGACGATGGCCACGCGCCGCCGAAGCCGCATCGCCAGCTCCCGGCCGACGTGCACGGCCGTCAACGCATTGTCCCCCGTGATCATCCGGACGTCGACGTTGGCCTGGTAGAGCTCGGCGAGCATGGCCCGGGATTCGCGCTTGACCGCATTGCGGAAGAGCGCGATGCCCATGAACGACACGCGGGACTCGACGCGCGCGCGATCATCGAGGTTGAGCGTCTCCGTGGCCCCGAGCTCGCGCATACCAAAGCCAATGCAGTAGTTGCCCTCGGCCGCGTAGACCAGCGACTTGCGCTGAAAGTCGCCGGGGGCATCGACGGCGATGCCCCGGATGGCCTCGGGTGAGCCCTTGACAAAGACCGTGCGCCGCTTGGTCGCGAGGTCCTCGACCACGACGCTCGAGCGCTGACAGGCGGGGTCAAAGCCAAAGCGCTTGAGGATCCCGACGGTCCGCTGGGACCCGTCCTTGCGGGTCTGCCGGGCCAGGGCCACGTACGGCCGCTCGCGCGTCGGCTTGTGGGAGAAGATCATGTCAAGTCCGGCCCCCCGGAACATGGAGATCTCGAGCGAGTAGCCCTGGAGCTGGCCGTCGACCTCTGAGAGCCCGTGGCACGTGCCCATGGCCAGGCGGAGGTCGTCCGGGTACTCACGGCCGACGCTCTCGAGGCACGTTGGCTGGCGCACCTTGGCGTTGGGCCTTGCCTTTCTCGGACTTGCGCTCTGGGGCGTCACTTGTGTTGTAGGGACGACGACATCTGCACCGAGGAGCTGCAGGTCCTCCTCTGTCAGCGTCCCCGTCTTGTCAAAGCAAAAGCTCGTGAGCTGTCCGCACGAGTTGATCCGCTGGGCGTCGATGCAGAAGATCCCCCGACGGCGGAGGCGGTCGAGGGCAAAGCTGATCCCCGACGATAACACCAGCGGCAGCGCCGGAGGGATGGCGATCGTGATGAGATCCAGCGAGTTGACGATTGTGTAGCCGATGCTGTGGCCCTCCTTGCCAAAGTCCACGAGGCGCTTGACGAACGCCGCGATCGCGATCGTCGCCAGCACCGCCAGATAGCGATAGCTATCCCGCTCGAACTCGAACTTGATCGTCCGAGGGAAGATGATGCTCCGGAACAGCTCGCCCTTGCCCGTCGAGAAGCCCGTGCAGAGCACGACGCCCCGACAAGGGCCGCAGGCCTCGCGGATGCGGGTGATCGTCGAGCCGGCGTGGAGGAAGCTCGCCTTGTGCTCGGTCCGCGCTGTGGCGTCCGTGACCGCCCCGGTCTCTGGCGCGGGCTCCTTGTTGATGGGTACGGCCTCGCCCGTGAGCGAGGCCTCATCCACGACGCAGTTGCCCGAGAGCAGGAGCACGTCGGCGACGATCGGGCCCGTCGTGAGCTCGATAATGTCCCCAGGGACGAGCTCGGTCTCGTGGAGTCGGACGGTGCGGTCGTCGCTGTGCTCGTGGGTCCGGACGACGGTGATCATGTGATCTGAGCGCACGAGGTTCCGCAGGCGGCTGGTGTTGGAGACCTCTGAGTAGATCTCCCAGGTCATCGACACGGCCGAGAGCACGAGGATGACAATGGCGTAGATCGTGTAGCTCTGGCAAAACCACACGACCGAGCTGAAGACCTGGAAGAGGTAGAACGGGTGCACGGCCTTGGTGAAGAGCAGGAGGGGGATCCGCTGCGGGTCAATGTCAACGAGGTTAAGTCCAAAAAGCGCGAGCTTGGCCGCCGCCGCCGGGGCATCAAAGCCCGTCTCGAGGCGGCCCCGGATCCGCTCGAGGTCGTCCTTGAGCGTCGCCCGGTACCGCTCAAACTCGCTCGTCTCGCGGTTGAACACGTAGCGATGCTTCTTGAACTCGAACCAGACCCACGGACACATGGACCGCTGGCGCTTGGACGCCGACCGCGGGAGCTGGCCCCCAGCGATGGACTCGGCCCGGAGCGAGAAGCGGAAGGACGATTTCCTCGCACGCGGGGACGACTCGGCCTCGTCCTCGGCCTCCGCCGCCACCTCGTCGGTCGTGGGCGGCGTCGTGGCCTTGGGCGGACGCTGAACGGGGACCTCGACCCACTTGGACCGGATGCCATCATCGTCGACTTGCACGAGCATGAACTGGGCCTCCCCGAGGCTCGAGACGGGGAGCCGAATACGGGCGATCCACGTAAAGACCTGCGGGAACCAGACCGAGACGATGACCAGGAGCCCGCCCGTCGCGAGCACCAGGAGCCCGAAGAGCGCCATCCGGAGGTACGAGAAGGCGAACGGGATGATCCGCACGTACTCGACCGGGAGGTACTCGAGCTCGGCCCCGCGGCTCTGATGCTCCTCGGCGGGCACCACGAGCTGCTGCTGGAGCTCCGCGATGGGGGGCAGCGTCAGCCGCGGCCGGCGGATCGTCGGGTGGGCCATGAGGAGCACGTGTAACCGGCCCCGGACGTGCTTGAGGGACTTGCCCGCGGGGACGACCTTGAACCACCGGTCGAGGCGCTCCATCTTCCGGAGCCGCGGGGCGATCTCCGTCATGGGGATGTCCACATAGCCCTGGACGGTCTCCTTCTCGGTGCTGATGCCGGCCGCGGCGTCGCTCGCGTTCTCGGCAGTGCTGCCCACGAGGACGAGGCTCAGGCGCAGGGTCGTCGCGATGTTCATGTCGAATCGCTCGCCAATGACGTGGACGACCTGCTCCCACGTGGGGTTTTCCGAGACCGGCACGAGCGGAGTCTCTCGGTGGTCGGCGGAGAGGATCTCCTTGTGGAAAGGATCCAAGAGGCTCATCCGCACCTGGAGCTGGTCCCGGGTGTCCCCATCAGCGCGAAAACAGCCCTTGGCGGCGAGGACGACGGCCTGCAATGGGGGAAGCTCGGGCGTCGCGTCGACAAGCATGACGCGGAGGCGGCTGTTGGCAATGGACGTTCGGTGGTGCGAGTCGTCCGCGGGGACGAGCGGGTACCACTTGTCCACGACGTTCGCTCGTCGGTTCGCGCTCGGGGAGTCGCCGGGAGTGGGAATGGTCGAGAGGGGGATCTCAACGTGCGCGACGATCTCGCCTGGACGATCCTCCTCCTCCACAGGCTGCGATAGGTCCTTTGTCGAGCAAATCAAGATCGTCAGACGGAGAGTCCGGGCCGCGGCCATCGCTGGGTCCTTGCCATTAAAGTACAGCTCATCGCCCCAGGACGGAGCGGACGTTGCCTCGATGGGGGTGACCCACGACGGTGGTACTGACAACACGCCCCCGTGCGCATCCAGGATCTCCATCTTGAGACTCAGAAACAACGGCTCCGGCCCCTGGAGGGCAGACTTGAAGTAGGGGCCTTTTGCCGCCATGGACGTGAGGAGTAACGCCGGGAGGGCGATCGGCGATGCCTCCGCGTGCTCCAGGGCGTCAGGTGACGCGACTTGCGGCTCTGGCCAGTACGACGGCTCGTGTTTTGTCGCAGCTGGTGGCTTGAGGATCACCCGGACCTCCCCGACGAGCTCACGCCACTCGGCGCTGTCGCCGTCGGTCTTGTGTTGCACCAGAGAGTGCCAATCTTCCACGGGCATCGTCGCATTCTCGCCGTAAAAGCTCTCCAGGGGGATGATGGCGGTACCGATGAGGGCATCCTTGTCTCTCTGTGTGCCAAAGAACCGAATCCGTAGGGACGTCGCCAGGCGGGGATCGAACGTTCGACCAACGACAAACTCGACGCCTTCCGTTTGGGCGACGCTGTCCCCGGCCTGGTCTTTGCGTTTGTCGGGCCACCACCGCCAGTCCGTCTCTGCGAGGAGCATCTCTTCCCGCTGGACGTCGAGGAACGACAACTCTACACGCCACGGCCAGCTCATGTTCGCAATCGCGGCCGGCAGCAGATGCCGAAACTGAGCGACTTGGACCAGCGCGAGCTCAGGGCCCGAGGTGGGGGCGATCCACGGCTCTGGGATCAGAAAAGTCAATTGGACCATGGCGGGGGGTGAGTCGGGATTCGACGAGGACCAGTCGTCGAGGCGATACGACCACGCCACGGATTCTCTTTCCCGCTGGAGCAGCGTCCTCACGGTCTCGAGGGGGATGTCGATGTTTCCGAGCCGGTCCTCACCGCGGTCGGAGCTCGCGCTTTCTCGCGAGTGGACAAATTCCAGTCGCAGTGTCGTGGCTTCCTTTGACGCGAGCATCGAGTCGGGGATCCGAATCCAGAGTTTAGCACCTAGCGTGTGCTGAATCTTGACCGGGTGACCGGTGCCAACGTAGCTCGTCCCCCCCGCCTTGTGCTGGAGGAGAAACTGGGGTCGAACGACGATATTGTCTCCGGGGCCGGTGAATTGCTCAATCTCGTCGACGCGGATCAAGATGGTGCTCGGCAGTTCCTTCAAGATCTCGAGGTCGTCGTCCTCGTCCCCTGGAATCGTCAGATTCGCCTTTTCGGATTCCGCGTGGGTCTCAATCGCCTCCACTGGGGCCAGGGTCTCCACTTCGTCAGGTTCGACGACCGAGCCGTCATCGACGAGGATCAGCAAGCTCGCTCCGGTGGGGGGCTCGGCATCCGTGTCCCTGGCGCGTGTGAGCGGGTGCCAGGACTTGCGGGGTCCCTGTTCAATGTCCTGCAAGGTCAGAACCGGGATGTCGACCATCCCCAGGGTCTCGTGGGACGCTGTGCCGTTGCTGTGGTGGATACGCCGGACGGTGAAGCGCACGGATGTCGCTCGGCGGAGGTTTGCGTCGAGCGATTCGGCTGGTGTCCACTTCAGTGGCGGCTCGTGGAGGTTCCCTTTGATGCTGTCGGAATCCGACAGCAAGTGCCCATTGCGATAGAGCTCCACGATGACTTGATCCTCCGTCTGCATGTTGGAGGCGTTGACAATGCCCCGACTCTCTAGATAGAGCATCCGCAAGCGCATGGGGATCGGCGGCGTCGGGTAGACCTCCGGAAGGCGGATGAGCGGATCCTCGGCGTCAAAAAACTGCAGTCGGAGCTCGGCGTGTGTGTGATCATCGGGATCGTCCAGGTGGACGGGGAACCATCGATCGAGGACCTCACGGCGATCGAGATGCTGTCGAATCTCCGCGATGGGGACGTTCACCCGCCCACAGAAGCCACCATCCTTGTCCCCCTCCGCGCAGCTGGCGTCAAACACGGAAAACTCGAGGGTCGTGTAGTTGGGGTGGGTGGTGCTCTGCAGCGAAAATGCCTCGTTCCAGATTGGACTGAGCGCGCTCCCGGGGCGGGTCTGGGGTCCCCTTGTGGTCCCCTTGGTCTCCGCGTCTACATCGTCGTCCTTCTTTTCGTCAGTGAGCGCGCGATCCTCACCCCAGAACTCGTCTCCATACTCATCAAGCGCGCGGATCCGCACGACCGGCTGACGGGGCGCGCCGCCCTTTGTCGACTGGACGTCGAGTGCCTCCACGACCCGTGCAATGACCGGGGGGCGACGCATAAACCACGCGGGATCCCCAAAGACCACCTTCACCCGGCCGCCGTTGTCCCCCCGGATCCGGTACCACACGCCGCCGTCTTCCGAGTCGCTGGGCTCGCCCCCCCCCTCCATGGCCCTGAGGGCCACGGACCAAGGGATCTCCGCTGTCCCCATGCTCGCGTACCCTTTGTCCGACGTGGGCATGGCGAGACCGAGACTCACCGTCCGGGCCGTCGAGAGGTCCGGGTGCTCCCGGATGATGAGAAACGTCGGGCGGCCATTGTCGATGAGCTCCCCGGCCGTGGCCAGGACATTGCCCTGGGCGTCCAGGACAGCGAGTTCGATCAGACCCGAGGTCAAGGACGTGCTGGACATCGGGGGATTGATCCCACTGGATATGATCATGGACCGACTCTTCGTCTCCCCGCGGTGCCCGTAGTCCACCGCCACGACCTTGACGACCATCCGCAATCGCGTCCACGTCGGGGAAGACTGGGATCCCCGGTGCGTGGCCATGAGCGGGCCCCAGTAGCCATTGTCGACCACCCAGTCGGTCGGGCGCGGCCGCGTCCGGCGATCAAAGGTCACGTCGACAACGCACACGACGTCTCCGTCGCTCTCGGTCCCTTCTGGGCCGGTGACCGTCAACGGGAACGTCGCTTTCCTCCAGGAGAGAACCGCCGTGAGCGCGGCGAAGCTCAGCGTCCCTGAGCCGACGACGGTCGTGACCCTGCCGTCTTCCGTGTTCTTCGTGGCGAGGACCTCCAATCGAAACGCCTTCGCGCTCGTGAGGTCCGTGCCATAGGCCAGGTCGAGCTTGCCGCGCCATGCCGTTGACATCTTGCTGGGGTTGTCGTCTTCATTCTCCCCACAAGGCGCGTCGAGGGGGTCGGTGGTGTTCAATCCACTCGAGGGAATCGCGACGTCGGCGCCGTCGAGACAGTCGACGCTCATCTGGACGACGGTCCCTGGCTCAAACGTCGTCCACCACGTGGGCCGGAGCCTGGTGATGATCACGTCCGAAGGCTTTGGGGGCTTGAGGTCGCACTTCACCGAGACGCTGTCGTCTCTGCTGTCCGGTAATGCGCCACTTATGTCCAGAAGCGGGAGCGTCAACGTGAGAGCCTCAGCGGCGCCGTAGAGGGCCCGGGTGACCGCTGGGATGGAGAGCTTGGTCGTCCCGACCGGCATCAATCCATCGTAAAAAGTCAACACCAGCACACGCGCGAAGCGCGCCTCCTTGGCCTTGGTGAGGTCGATCTTGACGTCCCCGAGCTCACCGCCATCAAGGACAAAGGCATCCTCGGCCTCCCAAAGCCCCCTGGATGCATGATCCTGGAGGCTCGCGACCACCTTCAGGGTCTTTGAGCGGGCTGCCGTGAACGTACCCCCGAGGACCCAGATGACCAAGGGCAACTCGGCAGCCATCGTCGCCACTCGGTTGCCTTCCGCCCCACGACTTGCGACTTGGTGACTGACTGACGGGCACGCTCGTGATGGGGGTCACGATGTTGCGAGCGGTGGGGGGCGGTTGGAAAACCGCCAACCCCCTGTGGCGACGGAGGGCCATTTTCAGCACGATGGCGTTCGCTGTGGGATCATACCGCGTGTTTCGAATGGGCAAACCCCGTTGTACCTTCCTTCCCCTCAGCCGAGCACATCGCGCGGCGGGTCGAGGCCAAACTTGGGTTCATCGGTTGTGCGATCGGGCACTTGCGAAACTGGCCAGGCTCCGCCTTTTCCTCAATGCAGAAACACGTACTGACACTCCCGCAGTGGAGGATCACGCCGAGAGCCGTGTACGCTGCCGACAACACCTTGAGAAACAACGCGCAAATGAGAACGTCGCTGGGAAGAGGGATATCTATTCAACCTTCCTGTTCTCTATCCGCCGGCTCAATTTCTAAAGGATGAACTCATGAACTTACACCAGCGCGAATGAAAGCAAAGCAAAAGCTTCTACCCCCTTCAAACCAGCGAAGGCTCGTGGCTCGTTGACTTGTTGGTGTCAGCAGTCGACGGGTGGCTCGGCTCCTTGGCAACGTAGGCGGCGTAGTCGCCCGAGTTCGTGGTGTCGGCAGTCTTTTCAGCTCGGCGCATGCGCCAGGAAGGGATCCAATAGCGGGCAAACATCTCCCAGAGCATCGACGCGGTGAATGAGCCGATAAACATGAGCAACATCTTCACGCGGAACGCGCCTTCCACCTCGAGCGTCTGGAGGAACGAGTACGTCGGGTTCGAGGTATCCAAGAGGAACCACAGGTTGATGGCAATGCCCACAATGAACGACAGCGAAAAGATGTAGTTGGTGTACACTGGGAGGCGGAATGGATCGTTGAGGTTGAAGGCCGCCGCGACCGTGAAGTACGCCATGTGCGAATACAAAAACAGCGTCGTGTCCTCATGCGAGTAGGGGATGTCCTCGGTCTCCTCCGAGATCATGTCCGTAAAGTTAGTGTAAAACCCGCAGTTGGCGAGAATTCCCGGATCCGTGATCTGCTCCGCGTTTGGGTCCAAGAACGCCTCGACGACAGCGATGCCATCGCCCCGCCGGCAAAACCATGACTGCTGGTTGAGGATGTAAAACATGGCCGCGAAGAAACCCACGTAGAGGAGCACCTGCCCGACAATAGACGTCACAATCGTCACCGAAAACAACGTGTTCGGAGGACGCTCCTTGGACAACTTCGTCGACGAGCCCGTGTACAGCATGGTCATCGCCAGCACCAACACGATCGCGAGATCATCCCAAATGTACTGGTTGTTGCTGAGCAGAGTATGAATCTGGCCGAGGGTACTGGCAGTCGCGAGCTGGATGATCGGATACAACACCATGTACTTGAACCCCAAGAACGACGTCGTCAGTGCGCACCGGCCCTCACGGATCAATGTCGGCACGTCTGTCACAGCCTTGGACTGACTCGTGAACGGCGCCACGATCGACGCCTCGGCACTCGACAGCGCCAGACCCACGTGTGCGGCCTTCAACGCCCCGCAGTCGTTCGTCCCATCGCCGCACATTCCTACCACCAAACCGTAATCCATCAAGTGCTCCACGATCCACGCCTTCTGCTGCGGACGAATGCGCGCAAAGATCTGCGTCTCCAGCAGCAGCCTCTTCAGCGACTCCTCGCTCAGCTCCTCCCGGAGCTCCGCCAGGGCCTTCCCCGTCAATGCGATCTCGTACTCGTCCATCACCTGGTTCATGTTGCTCGCATTGAACGGCTCCCACTGGATCGACTCCGACATGCGGATCGCCTCCACGCAGTGATACACCGTCTCGCGCTTCGACTCGCCGTCCACCACGTCCACGATCGCCACCTTCCGCCGGAGACGCATGTCCAGCAGCCGCCCAACGTGCACGGCCGTCAGCGCATTGTCCCCCGTGATCATCCGGACGTCAATGTCCGCGTTGTACAGCTCGGCGAGCATCCCCTTCGACTCGGGCTTCAGGTCGTTGTGGAACAGCGCGATGCCCATAAAGTGCACGCTCGACTCCACAATTTCGCGCGAGTCCAAGTTCAGCGGATCGCCCTTCGGCACCTCCCGCACGCCAAAGCCGATGCAGTAGTTGCCCTCCGCGGCGTACCGAAGCGCCTTGCGCTGGAAGTCCGCCGGTGAGTCCAAGGCAATTGCGCGAATCGCCTCCGGCGAGCCCTTCACGAAGATGTAGCGCGTCTGCGTCAGCAGATCCTCCACCACCACGCTCGATCGCTGGTACGATGGGTCGAAAGCGAACCGCTTGATCACACCGTACTGCCGCTGGCTCCCATCCGGCAGCGTCTGCGTCGCGATGGCAAGATACGACGCGCTCTTCACGCGATCGTGGACAAACTCGAGACCGATCTCCGCCGCCTCAAACATCGACAGCTCCAGCGAGTACCCTTGCAAGTTGCCGTCCACCTCCGAGATCCCGTGGCACGTGCCCATCGCTAGTCGAAGCTGCTCGGGGAACGCTAGGCCAATGTTCTCCAGCGTCCGCTTGCCTGTTGTCGCGTCCGTCGCAACCACATCGGCACCAACCAGGTGCAGACTCTCCTCGGTCAGCGTCCCCGTCTTGTCAAAGCAAAAGCACGTCAGCTGCCCGCACGAGTTGATCCGCTGGGCGTCGATGCAGAAGATCCCGCTGCGCTTCAGACGCTCCATCGCAAAGCCGATACCCGATGACAACACCAGCGGCAGCGCCGGAGGCACGGCGATCGTGATGAGATCCAGCGAGTTCACGATCGTGTACCCGAGGCCGTACCCTTCGCTTCGGAAATCCACCAGGCGCTTGATGAACGCCGCCATCGCGATCGTCGCCAGCACCCCCAGGTACCGATAGCTGTCGCGTTCGAACTCAAACTTGATCGTCCGAGGGAAGATGATGCTCCGAAACAGCTCGCCCTTGCCCGTCGAAAAGCCCGTGCACAGCACGACGCCCTTGCACGGCCCGCTCGCGTCGCGAATGCGGGTGATCGTCGAGCCGGCGTGCAAGAACGACGAGCGGTGCTCCACGCGGGCCTGGGCCTCCGTCACCATCCCGCCTCCGCGCACGGGCTCCTTGTTGATCGGCACGGCCTCGCCCGTCAGTGACGCCTCGTCGACCACGCAGCCGCCCGTCAGCAGCAGCACATCGGCGACGACCGGGCCCGTGCCGAGCTCGATGATATCGCCGGGGATCAGCTCGGTCTCGTGCAGCTGGATGACCTTGGCCTCCGAGACGGCGCCGGCGCGAACGACCTGCACGCTGTGGTCCGACTTCACGAGGTTCCGAAGCCGCGTGTTGTTCGACACCTCCGAGTAGATCTCCCATGTCATCGACGTGATCGAGAGCACGAGGATGACGATCGCGTACAGCGTGTAGCCTTGGACGAGCCACACAGTCACGCTGAACGCCTGGAAGAGATAGAACGGATGCACCACCTTCAAGAAGATCAAACTCGGGAGGAACGGACGTTCAATGTCCACGACGTTTGGACCGTACAGCGACGTAATCGACGACGCCACGTGGGCGTCGATCCCCACGTCCAGGCGGGCACGGATCTTGTCCAGGTCCTCGTGGATCGACGCCAGGTAGCGCTCAAATTCGCCCTTCTCGTGGCTGAACACGTAGCGATGCTTCTTGAACTCGAACCAGACCCACGGGAGCTTGGTGCGATCGGCGGGCGTCGCCGCGATGGCCGCGTCATTGGGCGTGAGCAGCCCACTGTCGCGGCCCACGAGGCTCGGACGGTGCTGGGCGTTGGGCTTCGTGGTCTTGCCAGCGGCGGTCGACGGCGGGCGATGCACGCGGACCTCGACCCACTTGGAACGGAAGCCGTCCTCATGGACCAGTACGAGCATGTAGTCGGCGTCGCCAAGGCGCGAGTACGGGAGGTTCGCCCGCGCGAGCCACGTGAAGAGCTGCGGGAACCACACCGAGACGATCCCCAAGAGCCCACAGGTGAGGATCACGAGGACCCCGTAGAGCCCGAGGCGCGCGTACGAGAACGCAAAGGGCACGAGCTTGAGGTACTCGGCGGGGGCGTAGACGAGCTGTCCCCGGCGGGCGGCATGGTCATCGATGGGCACGACGAGCCGTTCAGTCAGACTCCGCATCGGGGGCATGGGGGCACCGTGGTCTCGAGCTTGTGTCATGTCCGGGACACTCTGGTGGGCTTGCAAGAAGACGACGAAGCTGATCAAGTCTCGATGCCCGCCCTGGAGGCGACTGGGGCCCCTGCGATCGGCAGCGTGCGTTGGGAACTGGCAAGGAGGAGAGTGTGTTTTGTCGCAACATATCGTCAAAACGCCGTACCGCTTGACCGACCACGACAGGCACAGCTGCTCGCATTGGCGAGCATCCAGCTAGCAACCAAAAACCATGCTGACCACAGACTGATCGAGGTCGTGGGTGCCAGCCGACTGCCAGACGGCGGGCATCATGACGACCATGATTTTGCCCACACGCCGGCAGCTGGAGCAGTCCCACCCACGTGGTGCCGGGCGCATGGCGGCAGAGACCGTCATATCATCTGAGGGGTCCATCCATCAAAATGGCAACTGCACTCCATTGTGTCAGAGAGGGTTGTTGTGGGCTTTGCTGGTCCTGAGCCCAGCCAAATTGTGCATCTGGAGTGTCCAACCACGCCATTCTTGGCCTCTTCCGTCGCTTTGGTGGTGCCGTGCAAAAGCACAGTGGACAAGATTTCTTCCGCCAGATGCTCGCGGAGTGGGGTGGCGCGTTGCCACGATCCTGTGTTTCCATTTGCTTGCGTGCCCACAATGAGCGGGCTTGACTTGCCCTGGTGCAGGCTGCCGCTTCACTGCGAATATGGTGTCAGCCCAAGGCTGCTGCCCTTCTGACACAAGTCAAAACGGTTGTCATGTGTCCTTCCCCACGAGCTTGAGGCATGATTCAACATCGCTCTTCAGTGCACACCGCAGCGTCTCGTTGTCGGTCATAGCACCAGCGCCGGGATCTTCCCACGAGTCTCGGGAACGATCGCGTTGGCGGGAACAGTGGGACCCAAGTTGGGTCGTGGGCGCGACAAGGGCCAGCAGGCCAGTAACTGCACCCGATGCGTTTTAATCGTCAACGGCGCGTCGTCGGCCGGTGATGGGGTTGTGGGGGGGCACGAGGA
>JAADYI010000309.1:0-21508 GCA_023338185.1 Lagenidium sp. CBS 127285
ATTGGCGAGTTCGACCTGGAGCTGCTCAACAATGTCATTCAGCGACTTTTCCCCGACGCGCGACGCCGGGAGGATCTGAAAGTGCACGAGCACGCTCCCGCGCTTGATGGCCGTGACCTCGAGCCGCGTGCTCGGGAGCTGCAGCGCCGCGGCGACCTCGGCCGTGAACGCCCGCTCGAACGCCGCCCACGACTCGGCCGAGTAGAGCACCTCGTCGTAGCTCATCTCGATCTTGTACTTGACCGACACGAGCTTGCTGCCGCACTCCATGCCATTGCAGATGCGCGTGAGCGATGGCTTCTTGTCCGGACAGAGCGACTCGTCCACGACCCCGAGGCCCTCGCCAACGCCGGTCGACGCCGTCGTGATCGTGTCGGCCGAGGCATCGACGCACACAGCCGTGCGTGTGCGCTGCCCGCCGCCGCAGCCGCTGCTGCACTCGCCCCAGGGACTCACACGCCACGTGAAGCGCCGGGCGTCCTGACTGGGGATGCTGCAGTCCGGGGGATTGTACCCCGGGCGGCAGATGCACCGCCCGCCGCCACCGTCACCGCCATCGCCCCCAATGGCAGCGAGATCATCGCCGCCGGCGTCCCCGTCGTCGTAATTGGGAAAGCACGTGCCGTGGCCCGAGCACGTGACGCGGGCGCAGAGATCCGGCGGGTGCAGGGGGCTCACGGGCGGGGACTTGGCCGACCACGCCGAGAAGCCATTGCGGTTCTGGGCCCGGACCCGGAACGCATACGAGCGGCCATTGCGGAGCCCCGCGACGAGCAGCGTCGTCGGGACCGGCGTCGTCGTCGACGCGTTGGCGCTCGAGTCACGGTCTACGGTCTCGTCGACGAGCCCCAGACCCGCGCCAGGCCGTGTGACGACCTGCGTGCCGACAACGGCGTTCGTGGCCTCATCGACCCAGGCGACCTCGTACGCGAGGATCGGATCCGCGCCGTCATCATCGGGGGCCATCCACGAGACCTCGGCGCGGCCGTCCGAGGCCGTCGCCGTGACGAGCGTCGGGTGCGTCGGGACGCTGTGAAGCAGCGGCGGGACCGTCGGGGCCGGAGTCGGCGTGGGCGTGGGCGTCGCGGATGTTGGCGCGGGCAGCGCGGCATTCCCCGGAAGCGTCGCGTTCTTGGAGGCCGTGGTGGTGTTGGTCTCGATGGTCGCGACCGAGTTGGACGACGACGATGACGATGACGCTGACGACGTGTGGGGTGCCTTGACGAGCATTTCCTCGGCAGTCTTCAGAGGCTCGCGCGATGCCGGCGAGGGCGAAGACGACGATGACGACGACGAAGGCGATGAGGCATTGGTACTAGCGTCGGCCGGGACGACGTGGAGCGAGGCGACGGTGATCGTGTCATTTGTGCTTACGCTGCCGCTTCCGTTGGCGGCGCTGTCCATGCTGCGACTGCTGTCACTACTGCTGCGGCTGCGGCTGCGGCTGCGGCTGCGGCTGGTGATGGCGGTGAGATCGAGTCCGTCCTGGACGTCGATGGGTATCCGCTCCACGGGCTCTGAGGCATTTGGTCGCGCGATCGAACCATCGCCGGTCACCGCCGCGGCCGCATGCGCTGGACTGATAACGGTGGTCGCGACCAGCAGCAACAACGCTACGGTCGTCACATGCCGATGACGCAGGCGCGGACCCCGCGGGAGTCGACGGTGGCGGCCTCCGAGATGAAGCTGCAGCGGCAGCCGCGGCGTTTGCATCCACTGGTCCCGCCCTGTGTCGACGCCGGCCATCGGCATCAGACAGCGCGTCGAGTCTCGGACAATCCGATCTGCGAGACTGCTGGTCTTGTTTGTCGCCGCGAAAGGAATCGTGTGTCAATCGATTTTGGTCCAATCCGAGCAGCGTCCACTTCAATTTGAGCTTCTGAGTGGTAGATATTGCGGGATCTCGAAATATCCCCCCTACGGAAACGGTTAGATCCGCGGTTAAAACCGCTCAAAAGCGTCAGCGGAAGCCAGTCAGTGCCGAAACCGTCACAAAAGGAGCAAAAGGACGGGACACCGAGTTTAAGGGCGATCGAAAAAACGATGCACAAGCTCTGACAAAGCAATTCCTCTCCGTTGGGCTGTGGCTGCTGTGCAAATGGGCCCCCACCAGGGCCAAGGGCAGCAGCGTCGGTGGGATCAACAGAACCAGCACCGGCAGAATCGGACTCGCTTCAGGAGAGCGTTTTCGTCAGTTCGTACTTTATCGAAGACTGTGACGTGCGCGGATTAAAAAACATTGCGACGTGTGTGATCGGAGCTTCCCGCCAAATTTGGGGGCTTGTCTGATCGGGTCGCTCTCGGGATCTTAGGCCGTGCCGCATGAATGTGCGCGCATGGCAGCGCGTGTCTTGACATCGAGCGTATTTGACTACTGCTGTTGCTCTCTCAAGCTCGTCCGGACCAGACGATGAAGGCGGTTCGGTCCGTGCGTCAAGCAGCAGCGAGCTGCGTGTGTCAGCGCATTCTCGGATCCTGCCCGCCCTCCGCAAGCCACCGATCTAGCCATGGGGTGCATGCAGTCGGTCCCGGCGCAGGCCGGCAAGGAGTTTGATGGCATCGTGACGGCCGTCGATCCCCGCGGGAGCAGCAACGTGGCCGACCAAAAGGTCAGCGTGATGATGCGCGAGAAGCGCAACGCGAGCCGGCGCCACGATATCTTTGCCGAGAGTGTGCAGTTCGACGCGCCGATCGAGCTCACGCCCGTGCCCAAGCCTCGGGAGTCAACCGAGCTCATCAAGCAGGCCCTGGGCAATAACTTTTTGTTCTACACGATCGAAGATCACGAGATCAACGTCATCGTCCAGCTCATGACCGAGAAACCCGCGCAGATCGGGGACGTGGTCATCAAGGAGGGTGACACGGGCGACTTCTTTTACGTCGTCGAGAGCGGCTCGTATGCCATCACCGTCAATGGCGCGGCTGTGAGCGTCGCCCAGAAGGGCGCGACCTTCGGCGAGCTCGCTCTCGTCTACAACTGCCCACGAACTGCAACGATCACGTGCACGCAACCGGGGCGCTTGTGGGCCCTGGACCGAGTCACCTTCCGCCGACTCGTGGCCCGAAACCAGGCCGACCAGATCGGCGAGTGCAAGAATGCCCTCCGGAGCGTCTCGTTGCTCAAACCCCTGACCGAGACGCAGCTCGGGCAGCTCGCTGAAGCCGCGCAGATCGTGAGCTTCGCCAAGGGCGAGCGGATCATCAAGAAGGGTGAGCGCGGAAACGTGCTCTACATCATCAAGAGCGGCGCCGTCGTGTGCACAGACGCCGGCGACATGCGCGGGATGGAGTCGTTGCGGCTGACGGACGGCGATTACTTTGGCGAGCGTGCACTGATGACCCACGAGCCCCGCGCGGCCAACGTCACGGCCGAGACCGATGTGACGCTCATCGCCCTCGACCGCCAGGCTTTTGACGACCTCCTGGGGTCCCTCCGGGAGGTCATCGACCGCAACATGAGCATGCGCGTGCTCCAGTCGATCCCGATGCTCAAGTTCCTCTCCCCTTATGAGAAGGAGAAGCTCTTCTCGGCGCTCACGCCCGTGTCGTTCAAGGACGGCGAGTTTGTCATCCGC
The DNA here is from genome assembly GCA_023338185.1 of Lagenidium sp. CBS 127285. Classification (NCBI taxonomy): domain Eukaryota; phylum Oomycota; class Peronosporomycetes; order Pythiales; family Pythiaceae; genus Lagenidium; species Lagenidium sp. CBS 127285. The sequence goes on from JAADYI010000309.1 coordinate 3,576, forward strand.
GAAGGAGACGCGGGGACGACTTTTTACATCATCAAGAGCGGCTCGGCGATCGTCAAGCGCGCCATCGACGGCAGTGAGAAGAAGCAGGTCGCGACGCTGTCGTCGGGCAATTTCTTTGGGGAGATGTCCCTGCTCCGCGGGGAGCCCCGACAGGCCGATGTCATCGCCAACGGGGCCCTCGAGTGCCTGTCCCTGGACCAGGCCAAGTTCGTCGAACTCCTCGGGCCCCTCCAGGCGGTGCTCAACCGCGAGGCCGACGAGCGGCAGCAGGCGCTGACCAAGGCTGATGCGATTCTGATGGAGGAGCTCGAGGTCCTCCGGACCCTGGGCATGGGCACCTTCGGCCGGGTCAAGCTCGTCCGTCACAAGAATACGGGCAAGCCGTACGCCATGAAGATCCTCAACAAGGCCAACGTCGTGGCCTACAAGCAACAGGCCAATGTGATCAACGAGAAGAAGATCATGGCCCAGTGCGACCACCCGTTCATCCTCAAGCTCCACCAGACGTACAAGGACAAGACCAACTTGTACCTCCTCATTGAGTTTGTCCAGGGCGGGGAGCTCTTCACGTACCTCCACTGCTCGCCCAATGCCCCCGGGCGGCTCAAGGACGACCACGCGCGCTTTTACGCGACGCACGTGCTCATGGCCATGGAGTATCTGCACGACCGGAGCATTGTGTACCGGGATCTCAAGCCCGAGAACCTCCTGATCGACCCCGTCGGGTATCTCAAGGTCGTGGACTTTGGCTTTGCCAAGATGGTCGAGGACCGCACGTACACGCTGTGCGGGACCCCCGAGTACCTCGCCCCGGAGCTCGTCCTCGGCAAGGGCCACAACAAGGGCGTCGACTACTGGGCCCTCGGAGTGCTCATCTACGAGATGCTCGTCGGGTACTCGCCTTTTGCGGGCTCGAACCAGGCCGACCAGATGCAGATCTGCCGCAACATCGTCAAGGAGACTGTGCAGTTCCCGACGTGGGTGACCGAGCCCGCCCGGGACCTGATCCTCAAGCTCCTCGAGCGGGACCTCACCAAGCGCCTCGGGCTCACGCACGGCGGGGCCCGGGCCGTCCGAGGCCACGCGTGGTTTGCGTCGATCAACTGGGACAACGTCTACAAGAAGAAGGAGACGGCCCCGTACCGGCCCAAGCTCGCCGATCCCTTCGACACGTCCAAGTTTGATGCCATCTCCGAGTCCAACGACGCGAGCCCGGCGTATCACGACGATGGCTCGGGCTGGGACAAGGACTTTTAGAGAGAGAAACACACGAGTTCTGTAGTTGAATGATTTAAATGATTATTAGGCGATTCCCATGGTGACGATGCGCATTCACGCGGTCGAGGCCTGCTTGGTCTTTTTGCTCCGGACCTTCTTCTTCGTGGACTTCTTCATCGACAGGGGGTTCGGGGCCTTGGCCTTGTGCTTCTTGCGCATCGCGGGCTGCTCGGGGGCGGCGTTGCGCTCGTTCTCGTCGTAGACGCTCTCGAGCTTGCGCTTCTCGTTGACGTCGAGCTTGGCCATCTTGGCCTTTTCCTCCTGCCGGACGATCGACAGCGTCGCCCGCGAGATGTCCTCGAACACGAGCACCGAGCGGTTGAGATAAATAAGCGGCACACCGGGGACCAGCCGCAGGGCCTTGCGGAGCTCGACCTCCTGCGTCGCGACGACAAACTTGCGCTCATTGCGCTCGCCTGCATCCACATCGAGAGGCGCGCGGGGCGTGTCCGTCAAGCCCATGGCGTCCGACCCCCTGAGACAACAGTATCACGCACCGATGATGGCCTGAATCGCCTTGGTCACGTCCACGGCCGCGGTCTTGTCGGCATTGTCATCGCCCTCGACGTCGGCGTCGACGACCCGAAAGGACTTGGCCAAGGTCACGGCCTCGGCCATCTCGGGGCCGAGGAGCTCGAGCTCCTGGAGCGCCGCCCGGGGGATGTAGTACTCGCACTGGTGGCCCTTGACCTGCAAGAAGCGCGGCACCCGCTCGCGGATGTCGACCTTCATCTGCAGGCACATGACCAAGAAGTTGCCATCGATGAGGACCTGCGACCGCGACGCACAACACAGATCAGTTCATCATGAGAGAACGGCGGACGACACGGACGGGGGGCGACAGGAACGATGACGACGACGCACCTTGTACGGGGGCTTGATCCCGCAGAGGAAGTGGAACTGGCGGAGCGCCTTGCGGATGCCCTTGGCGCGGAGGTAGCGCATAACGACGGTGACGGTGACGGCGGCAACGACTCGAGTCTTGTTGCCTTTTTTTTCCTGTTTGTTGGTGCGATGATGATTGGCCATGGCACTTGTGGTGTGGCCCACATGGATGATGATATTTGCCAAATTTCGAGAACGAGGCGAGCCAGTGGGGGCCAGGGATTGGTCGAAATTGTACTTCAACACTATGACAGATCTCGAAACGACACAACTGATCAATTCTGTTGGTGATCCACTCATTCAGCTCATTTTACATTCTCAACATGACGCGTGTTTAAAAAAAAGAGACTCATAACGAATTGCTCTCTACGATCCCCGCTCTAAAGCTGCGGGTAGGCCATCGACTCGTACATGCTGCACGTGCCCGAGCCCGAGGGGTTCCGGGCGAGCTTGAGGAAGCCCTCCTCACCCCAGACCTTGCCCCACGAGTTCTTGACCAGGTACGCGTCGTTCGAGAACCCATAGACCAACACGGCGTGATCGAGGGCCGAGGTCTCGCACGACGACAAGATGCCGCTCTTGTACTGCTTCCAGGCGTTGTTGGCCGCCGCGACGAGGATCGTCACGGGCTGTTGTCGCACGGCATTGGCGAGGGCCGCGTCGGTCTTGTCCTCGAGGACCTTGATCTCGAGGTTCTTCTTGACCGGCGTGCAGGCCGCGCAGCCCCCATAGACACCCGTGTACGGAGCGTCGGCCTCGTTGCAGAGCCCCGTCTTCTTAATGAACTCCATCGCGAGGATCGGCGAGCCCCCGTTGCAGGCCTTGTTCCGCGCCGTGTCGCACGTCATGAGCTGCTGCTCCGAGTAAGAGTTGAGCTCTTGGCCCTTGATGCACTCGGCCGACTCGATGGCCGCGACAGTCGCAAAGGCCCAGCACGAGCCGCACTGGCCCTGGTTCTTGACCGCCGAGACGCAGCCCTTCTCCTTCCAGTCCACCTCGAAGCTGCAGTCCTTGGACCGCTGCTTCTCGTGTGGGGACACGTCAATGTTGGCCGGAGGCGTCGACATGGCCATCGTGATGTTGCCCCCCGTGGGGTTGACGTAACGGGCAAATTCGTCGTCCGTGAGCAGGGAGAAGGGCGATTCGAGCGAGAACTCGGCATCGGGGTTGGCTCGCTCGAGCTTGGAAAGCCCCTGCTTGGTCATCGCGAACCGCTGGAGCGTGTCCTCACTGGGCTCGCCATCGCGGTCCTCGTCCTTGGGGGTCCAGATGCCATTGTCCACGGCGAACTTGTACGCGGGGCTCTTGAGGTACTCGGTGACCTCAGCAAGCGTCGCCTCGCGCTCCTTGAGGTAGCGCTTGTAGTGGAGCTTGGCGTGGAGCTTGCCGGCGTCCGCCGTATGCAGGGCCAAGACCGTGGCGCCCGCGAGGATCGTCATGTACGTGGCCTTCATGGTGGTGAGTTGTTGTGATTCGAGTGTTTAGGAGTTGCGCACAGACGGGAGAAGATTGGGGAATGAACAAACCGCCACGATGCCACATCCCCCCACTCAACACCCCTCCCAAAAATCCTTCCAACGGCCACCGGGTCCCGCCCCCGCGACTCCGTCTCCCGCGCCCGGATTTCCAGGAGCCCACCACCCACCCACATGGTTTGTCCACAATTGTTGGGGCAGTCCGGCTGTGAGCTCATAATGGGAGGGTGTCTCGTCACCGACTCTCTTGAGTCCGAGTGTTGGCGTTCGTTCCTGGTGAGACCGCGTGAGCCAACAGGGCACAACAGTCATGATCAATTGCAATGTGGTGCCCTTTGTCGATCGGCCTCAGGTCTCCAGATGCCGTCGCGACAAGACGCAGCTGGGACTGGGGATTCTCTGGGCTGTCCGCTAAGAGCACCTTGATCATCTTGAGAGTGAGTGAGATCAGCACTGGTTCTGACTCAACACAAGTCATCTCACTTGCACTGCCACGAGTATCGTCCAACATCTGCCCCGTGCCGACATGTGCCTTCGGAGCATGTGCCCGCGCCCCATGCCACGATGCGGAACACAGGCGCCACCCTCAACAGCCACAATCGCGACGGCTGGTCGGGAGCTGGTGAATGAAAAGATGGCTACAACGTTGAAGCACAAACCCACGACGACCTCCGCATGACGGCGTGGGAGCACCGTGGGCTCACGGAACGCGCATGATTTTTTCTGTGCACGATGGCAACGCGGACACTGACGCCAATCCACGTGGGGGACGTCTTCAAGGGTTTGATGAGATCTTGGGCGGCCTCCATGGATTGCAAGTCACGACGCATGGCCTCAACGGAATCTCTTGGGAACCGAGGGGATCATCGGTTGGAAGGTCGACCCGGTGATCTGCGTGACCTCGGGCCCACGCACGCTATCGCGATCAGCCGACGGTTGTTGTTGTTGCTGCTGCTGCTGTTGCTGTTGCTGGCGAAGGTGATTCGAGTTGGGGGGAGTCGTCGTCGAGCGCTTCAGTGCGGCTCGGAAGGACCCGATTGACCGTAGGCCCCCGCGAGCGCCCCCATTGCTATTACCAGGCGGATGCATCGGCGCAAACGTAGTCTGTCTCCTGCTCCCGAGGATCTGGTCCGCGGTCTTTGGCTGTAGCGGGCGGAGGGGGACAAACGAGACGGGGGACAGCAAGGACTGGTCTTCCTGGCCCTGGAGGTGACTGGTTTGTTCGGACCGCTGGCGGGTCATCTCGAGCGCAATCTCGCGCTCCGTCACGCTGTCGTCGCTGTTGTACGCCTCCGCCAAAGGGACGTAGTCCTCTTCGTTCATGTTCTCCTCATCCTCGTCGTTGCCTACATGAGATCCCCGCTTTGGTGAGTTTGTCTTCGAGTTACTGTCCTTTGCGAGCCAGCCCTTGAAAAGCTGCTCGACTTGTTGCATCGCCTCGCTCTTGGAGCGGATGTTCTCCAACGCCTCGAGCGCAACATCCACACTCGATGTGATGATCCCCTCGACTCCAGAGAACTGAAGAAGCATAAATTCGACCAACTGCATATTGCGCTCAGTTCTCTGGCTGCTCGTGAGTTGTTTGGTGAGTGACACACCACGACCTGTTCGGCGTCGGACAATTGATCTGCGAACTCCAAGTTGATTTTCACTCTTCGTTGTCCATGGGGTCTTGCCGATCACATCTTCCCGACGGGCAACAAACACCCGCAAACCGTACGCCCGAGCTCGTTTAAACAGCGCCTCGTTCTCTTTTGCCGAATTGCTCAAGATGAACTCCTGGTCGAGTAGAATTGCATCGGCAACTGCAGCATATCGTGGAATTAATCGAAGCCTGTGATGATGGGCAATATCTGACCGGCGGCAGTCCTTGATGAACGTCCAGAGGGGTCTCCGGGCACGAATGTACGATAAAAATGACGACTGCCGCGAAAGAATTGCGATTTGGTCGGTGCTTGTGGCGTCGTTGATGCGAAGCGAAGCGATGAGACGAAGCCAAACCACCCGCATTTCAGATTTCGTAAGACCCAGGAATTGATGAGTTCTCGGACATTCTTCGTCACAGAATCTCAGAATCACCCATTTTTTAAGAGCGACCGAAGGCGTGGATAAACTTGAATTCAAGGGGCCGAAGACGTCGTACTTTGAACTCTCTTGAAGTAAATTCAGGGCCTCAGACAATGAAAGCACGTGGATGCGAGGACGCGATATCACCTTTCTGGTGCTTACTTGCCCGGGTACGTTTCGTGATAGTCTACGTAAATTTGAGCTAGATTCCCACGGACCAATTTCATCTAGAGATGCTGTCGATGATTCCGCCTTGATCGACGGAAGCCTGATGGATGGTTTCCGGACAAGACCGTTAGGTAGACTAACTTCGGGCTGATCTTCTGTATCTCCAAGTGTTTGAAGCCGTAGCATCTCCAGGGTCCAGTTTACTTGACTACTACGACGTCGGGGTGAAATTTGAACTGATCCTCGCTTGGGTGACTCTCGCATGTGAGGTTGATCATGCTCAAAAATATACGTTTGCAATTCCGGACTCAGCACTGCGAGACATCCGTCAGACGTAGTGATTACATTGATGCAAACGGCGTTGACGTTGTTCAACTCGCGCAAGCATCGTAACGAATCGTCAATCGATTTGACACTATTCGACCCCAGTGCCCCAGCCACGACCAAGCTTACGTCTGTCGCTGCTGCTGTTGACGAATTGGGCACAATTTTACGGTGGAAGTGACTCAAGAACAGGGCCGAAACCATGTAAGCCGCATCCATGATCCCAAGTAGTTTTTTCTTCTCTTCTAAGCCAACGGCGGTACCAATACCAATTAACGAATCTCCTTCATCGTCATCGTCACCTTCGTCGCCCCCATTCCGATTTGGTAGTAATGGCTGTGAAAACCGCGACTTTTTGTCATGATCAGCAAACTCTGCAATCGTCTCAAAGACAAACGATCCACACTCAGGCGAGCCATCCAGCGACAGGGTGAGCTTGTCTCTCATACAAGTGACAAAACTGTGGTCTACGCTTTTCCACACCTTTACGCCCTTCAATGCAATAGACTGGACGTATTCTCCATGAAGGTATCGAACACCAAACACAGTATTTTCGTTGCGCACGGTGGAAGGGTTGTGTGGGTCCTCGAAAATTGTTGGGTCGAGCACGCTCCATCCATTCTCCCAGTCCTTTATGCCAACTTTACCTCCCAATGCCTCTGCCAGTAACACATGCCCCAGTCCCAATGCGCCAATTATGGTCCGTTTCTCGTCGTGAAGTGCTCGGAGCAACGGAAGTAGCCTTTGGCGCCAAGCGCCTCGATGACGATTCCTTCGACCAGATGATGGGCGATCACCGCTTGATTCTGGCGTAGAGACTACCCCCGTGTTTGGACCACCCGCAACCAGTATACCGTCAAGGGCACGTTGATGAGATCTTGATGGGAATTCGGACTTGAGACAATTGAAAAGCTGCCAGTCAATTCGAATTCCGCGTTCGTCTGCAATGCGATCGAAGAATCGTTGATAAAAGCCCATATATTTGGGGCCAAAGTGAAGATCACAAAGAAGTAGCCCCAGGCGCAGAACCCGCTTCGTGCTCGATGCAACAACGGCAGTAGCGTGGTCAGAAAAGTCGTCATTTCGATCAGCGTCCAGCGCGAGCTCATTGGCGAGACTCGCATTGTTCACGGCCATATTGATTGTGCATAGGACCCTGCTCACGCCTCTCGTGACTGCCTTGGCCACGAAGTGACGGGAGATTCGACGTCGAATTGATCGCAGAAGCACCTCTCTTTCATCTCGTGCTTGTTGTTGTGCTGCCAGGGCAAGTTGCAGTTGGATGTGTCGAAGACGTTCCGAGTCCTGGTTCACGAATGTTAATCGTCGTGCAGCCACTCTAGCACTTGCACTAGTCGAGACATCTTCCTGTGCCCCGCGAAGTAGCCGTGCCGCGAAGTAATGCCACCGACGACAAGCATGCTCGTGCCTCTTGCGCTTTTGCAGGAACTGCGATATCGTCACACGAGGGGCAGTCAATATAAACACACTCACACCCATCCTCGAAAACGAGGTACATATATTGCTTGCCTGTCTTTTCCTCCGCTCTTCCAGCACGCGTTGTTCGTGCATCTGGCGACGTTGCTGCTCTTGCTCCTCTTGACGTCGCAACTCGACGCGGGACCGCAATTCCGCGGCGTATTTGACCACTTGGGACTCGAGCTCCCTGGGATCCACCTCGACCGGGGCATTACGCAAGTACTCGACAGAGTCGTCTCTTGGCAACGAGGGATCGGCATCCCGTGCCCGCTTGCGCTGGATGAGCTCCTGGACGTCTGTGAGCAGGAGCTCCTCGGTGTTGAGCAGTAGGGGCGGCAGACGTTGGGTGTGGAAGCGCTGAGAGCGCCAGGTCGCCTGGATGCCCGAGGCAATGCTTGTCCACCGCGCGCGGCGTTCTCGACGCTCCTCGGCGCGCTCGTCCAGTCGCTGCTGGGTCCGGTTGAGGTCAAAGCGGTCCTGGAGGAAGGACCCGCCATACGTTAGGAGGATGGTGGCATCCTCGAGGGTCTTGATGCTCGCGTGGGGGGCGTCTGTGAGCGCAAGCGCAGCCTGGAGAAACTCGAGGGGGCCGTGGTTCAGCGGCGGGGGCGGGGCCCCGCCTTCGGTGGCCTGGCGGTGGGCCCACGGCGCGAGCATCGACTGCACGTGGAGCAGTTGCAGGGACGAGACGCGGCCACTCCCCAGGGCCGTGGGGACCCCTGCCCCGGTATCGACCCTCGCGCGTCGGCGCATCTTGTCGAAAGAGCACGGTCGGCCTTGGTCGCGGTGCCGTGGGCACACGCACCACCGTCTCGACGACGACGCTGTCATTACCTGAAAACCGGTTACCACCGAACGGTCGCGGGTGAAACGGGCCAAGATGCCCCATGGCTCATGCTCGTTGGGCTGTCGATCAGAGGGGGCAGTCACAGCAGGCGGGACGTTGGCCTTCGAACGTTCGCTTCATGATGTGTGTGCGTGCGTGTGCACATGATGCCCGTGAATGGCATTGCCGTCCATGGCATCACGGCAACATCTGCATGTTGAGTTCAACTACGGTCACTCACAACCGTCACTGAAACGAGGTAGGTTTTCACCCCGTCTTTCAGGTTGTGGTGCAAGGGAGTGATGGTATCGAAAGGGAGGGATGTCATAATGTACGTCCTCTCAAACAACGAGTAGCGACCCCTTCCAGAAGTCAAGAGTGCCACCACCCACAGCATCATTCCAATATCCAACAGGGAAACCATGGCAACAGCGGCAACGGCCAACGGCAGCGCGGTGGAGGTCGCGATCAAGCCCCCGATGGAGCGCCTCCGCGATGCCGTCGAGACCAACCCCCTCGACTTCAACTCATGGGTGCAGCTCCTCACGCTCGTCGAGACTGAGCCTGGCGTCAGCCGCGAGACCGTCGAGTCGACCTACGATCGCTTCCTCGGCGAGTTCCCGCTGTGCTTTGGCTACTGGAACAAGGTGCGATGAGCGGACTGGAGGATCAATACGCATTGGAGCTTCGGAAGCTTACCTAGTTTCTGGTGGTTTCGTAGTATGCCCAGTACGAACTTGGCCTCGCCAAGGCGCCAAACGCCGAGACCCCCGCGGTCTTGGACGCCGGCGAGGCCATCAAGAAGGCCCGGGACGTCTTTGAGCGCGGCGTCGTCGCTGTGCACCATAGCGTGCAGATGTGGCAAAAATATTGCGAGTTCCTGATCAATACGGCCCGCGTTCCCGTCGACGATGCCCGAAGGTCAGTGGACACGGTGGAGTGGCATTGCCAGGGGCAATCGTAGACTAACACCGTCCGTTTTTAATCGCACCAGCGCCCTGGAGAACGCTGTCGCCGCGTGCGCTAACGACCCCCTCGCTGGGCCGCTCTGGGATCTCTACATCCAGCTCGAGACCTTGCACGTACGTTTCGCTCGTGTCCTCGGGTATTGGCCGGCGCGCTTCGGTGGGTGGATCGATCACACGGACTAAACGTATCGTTTGTAGAATGACATGCACCGTTTAAACCAGGTCTTCAAGCGCATCATGACCCAACCGCTCAGCAACCTTGAGGAGTTTTGGGAGAAATACAACCAGTTTGTCCTCGCCCAGCAACTCCACGTCCTGGCCTCGACCGAAGAGCTTCACAGCATCGGCGCTAGCGAGGAGATGGATGAGGGCTTGCTGCGAGTGAAGATCGTCAACAGCGTCGAGGCGATCAAGAACAAGACCAATGAGGGGATCCAGAAGCGCCAGACGTTCGAGGCTGGCATCGATCGCAACTATTTCCATGTCACGCCCGTTACCGATGCGGCGCTCGCGAACTGGCACGCGTACCTCGACTACGAAGAAATCGCTGGGGATGAGCGACGGTGTGAGTTGCTGTACGAGCGCTGTTTGATTTCGTGTGCCAATTACGAACAAATGTGGGTTCGTTTTGCCCAATGGAAGGAACGTGTGGAGGGAATCGAGGCTGCCGTGGCAGTCTTTGAGCGCGCCGTGACGGTGTTCCTGAAGTACCGCGGAACGATATATCTCGAATACGCGGTGTTGTTGGAAGCGCACGGAAGAACTGACGCCGCCCGAGAAATGTACACCAAGGTACTGAGCACGGTTGCACCGGGATTGGTCGAAGCATACGTTCACGCCGCGAACTTCGAGCGCCGCCAACAGCAGCACAACAAAGCGAAGGATACGTTTGAGCGTGGCCTTGAGGCTCTGGTGAACCAGCCGGATGCCTTTGCGTACCTCGCTGTGGTGTATGCAACCTTTGCCCAGCGCATTTTGGGTGATACCGCATTTGCGCGCGAGATTTATCAGCGCGTAGTTGGCAAAGTTACAAGTTCCGTGATTCTCTGGGTTAACTACATCCAGTTTGAACTCGGACTAGGTGGTGACGACGTCGTCGACCGCGTTAGTGCCCTGTATTCCAACGCATTGGCTGAACTGAACGATTTGAGCAATGAAGAGAAGAACGATCTGTGGATTCAATACGGGGAGTTTATGGCGACGTATGCCCCTTCGATTGCCGAAGTCCGAGCCGTTCAGGAAAAGGAGGCGATGTGGAGAAGGAAAAACGGGATCAGCAGGGAACGAGTGGTCAAAATCTTGACTATTGAAGCTCCCTCGACGGATGATTCGGCCGCAGTCGGTTCCAAACGTCCACGACAAGAGACGTCGGAACCTTCGGCCACCAGCGCATCAAGTGTGAGTGCTGCGGCATACGCACAGTACTACCAGCAATACCAGGTAAAGAACCCTGCACATTGAGTGTGCATACGATACCAAAGGGTCGATGCTTCACAGTGAACACCACCGATGGGACCGCCACATTGTGCCTCTGCGGTGCGCGGAAGTGAGGGGAGGCTCACGACAAGCTGATAGGAGTTGCATTGGTCCTTGCATCGTATTGAAAGGAGTATCTGATCGCAACTTCGTTTTTGTAGGGATATGGAGCACAAGGCTACAGCCAGGGTGATTCGACCCAGACTGCAGCATCTACGACTGCTGCGGCTACGTCAGCAGCATACGCTCAATACCAGCAACAGTACGCAGCATACTATCAGCAACAGCAGCAATCGTAGTTGTCTTCTCTAGGGTATGGGGGAGTCGCCGGGGTTGTCGTTGAATACTCGCACTTCAGTATTCTCTTCTGTCACAGAAGTTCTGTGTGACGGCCAGCAACCACCAAGTTGAGCCATCACTAGTATCTGGCACCAATAATGAACCACCATCGCCATTTTCCAAACTCTACGGCACATTCTTTCGCCTGTTGTCGGTTGAACGAGATTTTACTACTTGCCAACAAGATCTAGTGCCTGCTTACTTTTCAGTGTTTGCACTTGGGATAGATGCACGAGTCGCAGCTTTGACAGCTCCTTCTGGATACTCGGCAGGGCCGCAGGGTTGACGATCCGGCACTCGGCGTACTGCTGTTGCAGAACTTGGATCTCCCGATATTGCTGTTGCATGAGTCGATGGAGCTGGTACGAGTGCTCTAGTTTGATATCCTCGATCGACGGCCCTGGCCGCATGTGCGCCGCTCCGTGGACGCCCGCGGCTGAGACTGCAACCGCTGGGGCGGTCGTTATTCCGGTCGAGGTCATCTGGTGCATCGATCGCCCGGGCTGATGAGGCATGTTGAGAGGAATTGGAGCCGGTACTGGGGCGCTGACGAGCACAAGCGCATTGAACGGAACTTGGAACATGGTCTCGTGTTCGTCAATGTAGACTGAGTAGACCTCTTGTCCGTAGACTTGCGGCACGGCGACGATTCGGCCCTGCTCACGAGAGGAAGATGAGCTCCGGAGAGGCAAACCAAACCAAGGCCCAAAGGAACCGACTCACCGTCTTGCCCACAAGGTTTCGGGCCCCACACGCCACCAAATCCGCCGTGTGCTGTGTCATACGTGGAAAGGTAAAATCACCAATAAGCATGTTGTTCAACTGCATCATGCGCAACGATCCCACAACGCACCCGAATCATCACGCGCGTACCGACGACAAAATCCGAACGGCGCGGGATCGACGCCGCGGTGGCGGTGGCCATGACTTGGGGCTGCAGGGGCGTCGGCACCGGCATCGACTGTGTGGGGATTGGAATCGGCACCGGCGGTGGTGGTGGCTGCTGGGGCTTGGGCACGGTGGCGGCCATGGTCGAAGGCATGACCAGGGGCACGGCCTGCTGCGGGGCCGAGGCAACGGGGATTGCCACGGGTAAGGGCGACGGGGCCACGCGCGGGGGCTGCTGGATGACTGCAGGCGCTGGTGGTGGGGTCGATTTGGCCTTGGGGGTCGATGACGTCGAAGGGGGGACCACTGGCGACGGGGCCGTCGTTGGGACGACCTGCGGCTGAGTCGGTGGGGTGGGCGTCGGCGCTGGCTGCACCGCCACCGGCCGGATCGGGGACTTGGCCGTGGTCCGCTGAGTGCCGCCGCCTCCCGAGCCACTGCCTCCGCCCGAGGAGCTACTCGACGGCACTGGGGCGGGTGTCGGTGCGCGGGTGAGATGCGCTGGGCCCGTGACCGAGGGCTTGCTGGTGCTGCATTGGGCGGGGGGGGTGACAACCAGGCAATCCATCAGCTGCCCATCTCCCGGTCAAACAATCCACACAAGGTGACGTACATGACCGCCGACCGCTTCTTGCGGTTGAGGACGCTCTCGTAGCCATACGCGGCGACCTTCCACCGGCGCTTGAGGGTGTACCGCCGGGTGGCCGTGAGCTCCTCGTTTACCCGGACGAGGTCCGCGACGTGGTTGAAGTACTGCGCCGCGTTCCGGGGCTCGGCCGTCGCGGTCTTGCGGAGGAGGAGCCCCTGGAGCTGCTGGGCATTGGACGTCGGCACGCCCACGGCGGCCTTCTGCCCACTGCCGCTGTTGACATTGGCCATGGTGATGGCTTGCTGTGTGTGCTGTCCTTTGTCAGGGCGATGGCCGTATGAATCCGACAAAGTGCGATATCGGACTTTATCGCGAGTTCACACACACAATGTGATACCAACTAGAGCGCACCTTTGCCGCATAGAAATCCTACACCAAGGTCTTGCTCTCGCTCACGCGCTTTGTGATTCTCGGCATCCGCTCCAAGCAGCCACAACCCGAAGAAACGCGAAGGAACACACACACACACGATGAGCGACGGATCCAAGCTCGTGGGGGTCATCGGCGACGAGGACACGGTCACGGGCTTCATCCTCGCGGGCGTCGGCCACCGCACGGCCGAGGGCACCAACTTTCTCGTCGTCAAGCAGTGTGCGTAAACAGCAATGGATCACCTTGTGGGGCAGAGCTCTTTGGCGGACAGCGAGCCTCCCCTGACGGATGTGTGTGTGTGATTGTCGGGGAACAGCGACACCGATCTCGGCGATCGAGGAGAGCTTCCGGAAACTCTCGAGCCGGGATGACATCGCCATCATCCTCATCAACCAGCACGTACGTTTGCGGGCCATGCATGGATTGGATTGGAAGCCCCCAGTGGCAACGAGGGATCTGCACTGTGCTCGTCGGTCTCACAACAAATGGTCCCCCTGTCACAGATTGCCGAGGAGATCCGCCACTTGCTCAACACGTACAACCAAACTATTCCGACGATCCTCGAGATCCCCAGCAAGGACGCCCCGTACGACCCCGCGAAGGACTACATCATGAAGCGCGTCAATCACATGCTCGGCGAGAGTTAGTTGTACTATGCACGAAGAGAGCGAGCGCGTACAGTCTCGGCTCTCTGGTGTCCACTGCCATTTTTTAATATGTTATGAATACACTCCATGACGACGGCAACTGTTTAGCAGCCCCAAGGACTCGTGTCGCCGACTGCCGACCGAGAACCACACGTATGACACTCTTCTCACAAGCCTACGCGCTGAAGGATGACAGACGGACGGACGGACAGACGGAACGCGAGAGAGATGAGAATGTGAACTGTACTATGTGATGCATGATGAATGAACGCAGAAATAAATGCACCAAAATGCACGATAATTTATTTCTGCATGTTGGACAGCGATCCGCCATGAGAATGCCGTTCAAACATCTACTTCCGCTTCTGGAGCGTGGCCGACAGCCAGTCCAAGCCCTCGTACAGGCCATCACCCGTTGTCGCGCAACACGCCTGGATGAACCACTGGCGGTGGCGGAGACCGTGGAGACCGAGCTTGTCCGTCATCTCCGCCGCGCTCATCGCGTTCGGCAGATCCTGCTTGTTGGCAAACACCAGCAAGATCGAGTCACGGAGCTCGTCCTCGTTCAACATGCGGTGGAGCTCATCGCGAGCGGCATCCACACGGTCACGATCGTTCGAGTCCACGACGAAGATGAGACCCTGGGTGTTCTGGTAGTAGTGGCGCCAGAGCGGACGGATCTGGGTCACAGCGACAAGAAAAGGAAGAAACGATGCCGTGTGAGCCCTCGGGTTCACGGTCTTCCACTGGGGACGCGTCAATGCCGTTCAACATGCTCACCTTGTCCTGTCCACCGACATCCCAGACCGTGAAGCTGATGTTCTTGTACTCGACGGTCTCGACGTTGAAGCCTGCGGGTGAGGGGCATCAAGCACACGAGTCCGCCCGCGTGTAAGTGGACGACGGCTTGCGGGGTGGTAAATCAACGACGCGGCGGGGGCTACGCACCGATGGTCGGGATGGTCGTGACGACCTCCCCGAGCTTGAGCTTGTAGAGGATCGTGGTCTTACCGGCGGCATCGAGACCGACCATCAGGATCCGCATCTCCTTCTTGCCGAAGAGGCGTTCAAACACGCGCGAAAAGGCCATCCCCATGGTTGCTAGGTGGTGTTGGATCTCCGAGACGCCCCTGTGTGATTCGGTTGTGCCGCGCGCTTCTCGAGAATGGCGAAGAAAACCAAGAAGATCTGACCAAAGCGGGGGAGGCCGAGGGGAGGAGGCGAAGGAGGAGGGGAGGGGAGGGGGGAACAGGTCTTTTTTCCCTCCCCTCTTTGTGTGTGGTTTGGGAGTTGGGGGAGATCAAGAAACGGCCCATTTTTGGCTCGAGTTGCCATTTGAGGGGAGAAATAACCTTGCATTTAGGCACCCACCCTCTATAACGAACCCACACTTCCGTCTAAGTTCGGATTCATGCCCGTTTGGCACTGAGGGATTGGCCAAAATGATCACTTGGGAAACTCTCCAATCACTTGGTGCCATCTCACAAATGCGAGGCGAGGAAGAGCACATGTGCCCCACACAAGATGCATATTCGCTTGAAGAATAATTAGTCGATCCCCATCTTTCGTGCTCATGCCTTCGCGATTGCCGGTGCTTCCTGAATGCTCGAAATGCAGCAACAACTCCATCTAGCTTCAGCCACTTGGCCAGGCACGATTGGATAAAATTCGGTAGATATCTCCACTAAATTCCACAAATATTCGCACCCTTGACTTAATCCAACTCCTATTTCGCAACAGCCTGATTTGGCTCATTTTGGACGTGTACCCCAACAGGGTTCATGATCATGAGCACGCCGGAGTCCTGTGATGGCCATCATCACGATCACGATCATTGCAACAACTCGTCAACAATGCTAGGATCGGTAGGTTGACATGAGAGTCATATACGGTTGTCGCATTCGTCGGTGATGCCTGCTGCCACGCATCGACGGGTGGCATCGAGCAATCGCCCAGAAAAACTTCGATCTCACGTAAGTCTACAAAATGGATTAAGGCTGCTTGTGTCATGAAGTGAGATGCAAAACTGTGTCGCTATGAGTCCTCCCCACATGGGCACAGACATCTACTTCCGCTTCTGGAGCGTGGCCGACAGCCAGTCCAAGCCCTCGTACAGACCATCACCCGTTGTCGCGCAACACGCCTGGATGAACCACTGGCGGTGGCGGAGACCGTGGAGACCGAGCTTGTCCGTCATCTCCGCCGCGCTCATCGCGTTTGGCAGATCCTGCTTGTTGGCGAACACCAGCAAGATCGAGTCACGGAGCTCGTCCTCGTTCAACATGCGGTGGAGCTCATCGCGAGCGGCGTCCACACGGTCGCGATCGTTCGAGTCCACGACGAAGATGAGACCCTGGGTGTTCTGGTAGTAGTGGCGCCAGAGCGGGCGGATCTAAATGCGTGAATGGGAAATTGCGAGGGAGGTCAATATTACATACTGCCATGAAGGAATCACATCGCTCTCGGCCCATACCTTGTCCTGTCCACCGACATCCCAGACCGTGAAGCTGATGTTCTTGTACTCGACGGTCTCGACGTTGAAGCCTGCATCGCGCATCCGTCCCCCACCAACCGTCAATCGCCCGATACACGCAACCAACCGAGGGTCATCCCCTCCCCCCCCCGGAGGGCACCACGCGGGGGTCTAAATGCAAAAACGTACCAATGGTCGGGATGGTCGTGACGACCTCGCCGAGCTTGAGCTTGTAGAGGATCGTGGTCTTACCGGCGGCATCGAGACCGACCATCAGGATCCGCATCTCCTGCTTGCCGAAGAGGCGTTCAAACACGCGCGAAAAGGCCATCCCCATGGTTGCCGAGTCTCTGAGTCTTCCTCTCTCTCTCGTGAGGGGGCGAGGGCGTTGCAAAGTGAGGGTTTTTATTTGCAGAGCGCCGCCGTTCACGTACGCCGCTCGCTCACTCGCTCTCCTCTCTGACTGGGGGTTTGTATCCAGTCACAAATGCACGTTCTCCTGTATGGAAAGGTGGACTTGGGGAACCTCTTATAATCAATGAGAGTGATAAAATACATGCTATCAAGTATGATAACTTTTGCACCCTCATCTGCGTTGTATGGGGTTTTGGAAGGGCCATGAACGTATTTTCGTGATCTAGTCATTGTCATGCGCCAATCATCATACGCCACAGCGATATGACGGCGTTGAGGGTGGCCATATTGCCATTCTTAGCTCTCCATCCGCACATGGGGGTTACAACAACCTCCCCACCCGCTTCCCATCTGCTCCGACATCGAGCATCGTCAGAAAGCGTGCACGTTGTTGATTGGTAGAAACGCTTGACCGGGTTGTTCGCATAAATTGATATAATCGAAAGGACTTATAGTTTTCGCGGATGCAGTGGATCCTCCCACCCATCCACTCGTCTGTTGTTTTGGATCGCGTGCCATCATCAACAGAACATTCGACGCCGCCAGCGGCAACGACGATCAAGCCAAGGTAAGTGACTGATCGGCGTCTGCCCAAGCGCTCGCGGGTCGATGGCGTGGCGTGGCAGATTGCGACGAGGAGGACGAAGAGGAGGAGGAGGAGGAAGTCAAAGGAGCCGATGTTTCGTTACGTAAAATGCAAGGCACCAACGTGGCGTGGACGCCGGCGCAGTGTGTGTGTGTGTGTGTGTTTGTCTCGCAAGCTGGTGTACGTCTCTCTCACGCTGGCGCGCTTTCTCGCTCTCTATCTCTATCTATGTCTCTCTTTCTCGCTCACGCGCTCACTGGCGCGCGCTATTCGTGAGTCTGCTGCGCGGTGGTTTGGATCTCGTCGTAGAGCGCGCGGACCCGAGTCATTTCCGGGTGACGACGATCGTGTCGAGACACCACGCGACGGTCGATACCCGAATACTAGACACCAACAGCCCCGAGACCGACTCCGTTCTCTCTCTCTCTCTCTCTCTCTCTCTCTCACTCTCTCGCTGACCAGCGCGCCGCCTCTGCCTCCATCCCCGCCTGTGCTTTCGCCCCCCCTGCCTGCTATCGCGCTCACCCGCTTCATCGCTTTGTGTCTAGTCCACCTCTCTTGCCTGCTTTGGTCCTGCCTGCCTGCCTGCCTGCCCAGCTCCTCCTGTCCAACACAGAGC
>JAADYI010000310.1:0-21492 GCA_023338185.1 Lagenidium sp. CBS 127285
CCCCCCCCCCCCCTCAACGTGATTGACACGGACAAAACTCACACCAAGCAGAGAGAGACAAGGGGCCGTGAGGAGGATGCCGAGGATGCGCAGTCGCCGCCGGCAGCTCCGTCGAGGGGACGATGACGTCCCCCAGGGCCAGGGCCTCGACCCTAACGCCACCAAAGCGGACGATCATGGGACGACGCCGCCGAAATCGGAGCCCGTGATGACTGATGTGGTCGCGACCACCACCGTCGGGGCCCCGCCCCCACGTTCCCAACCAGCAGCACCGGCCCCAACAACAACAACAACAACAGCAGCAGCAGCAGGGCCCGAGGACAGTCTGGATACGCAAGAACTCGCGACGGGCTACACGGGCCACGAGGCGATCGTCGCCGGTGCGCGGACGGTCGACGAGCTCCAGGAGGAGATTGAGAGCCTCGAGGCCGTCGTTGATCGACTCGATGGTGACAAGCGCGCGCTGCGGATGCGGCTGAATGCCATCGAGTACTTTCGCGAGTTCCGCGTCGGGGATTGCAAAAAGTGGCTCGCGGCCAACTACGAGTTTGACCGCAAGGACTCGGCCGAGCTCCTCGCGGGGATCTTTGAGAACTACCTCCTCCAGAACGACCGCCTCGAGCCCCTGCCCCACCAGATCATGATCAAGAACTCGGCCCGCGCACAGAGCCGACGGGAGCGGCTCATCAGCAGTCGTGCGGGGCTAGCCCAGCGACGGGAACGTCTCGTCGCCACCGCGCAGCACGCCACTCCCGTCCCCCGGCAGCGGAGTCCCGCTCCAACGAAGTCGAGTCCGGATGCCGCAAACCACAATGGCGGTACGTGTGGGTCCCTTGTCCGCGATGGGTCGAACTGGTGGAGAGGGCTTATCGTCTTTGTCGCTGTCTCAGATGTTGGGGCCTACGGGCAGTTCCTCTACCTCCGCCCGGAGGAGATCGATCGCTTCTACGCGGGCCGCCACTGGGCGCGTCTCATCGACCAGGGGCCCAAGATCGAGCCGACGGCCAAGACCCCGGACGTCGAGGAACTGGTGCGGTTTCAGGACGAGTTCATTCGGGCGAATGCCTTTGCCATTTGGGAGCGGAGTGCCTGGTTCCCGATCAAGCAGGAGAATGGCAAGACCGAGGACGAGATTCGGGCCCTCGCGCGGCTCTTTAACCGGCGCAAGCGCCGGCAGTCGCAGCTCAAGGAGCGCATTGAGCGCTTGCACCAGGAGCTCAAGGGTCAGTGGGAAAAGGCCGTGCTGGAGCAGAGTGTGTTTGGGGCCAAGTGGGTCCGGATCATCATGCGGCGGCCCAAACTCTGGATTCCCCGCGAGGATGAGGATCTCACGGCGCAGATGCACGAGCTGCATACCCTCGAGCCCGAGCGGGCGTTTGACTTTGCCACGGCATTGACCCGGTCGGTGCGGTGACGATCGTTTCATGGTCAGCATCATTCTAGGCATCACGATAGTTTTGAAATAGGATTCTGTACCCAATCTGGAGCTGAAGTTGATGGGTGACGATTTGCCCAGTTTTGTTTTTGTCATGGGGTTTTGGCCACTTCCGAAAACACCTACCGTAACCTGGTTTTTTAGCACGAACCGACCATCACTCCTAAGTAAATGGTGTTGTTTTGCCGCCCACCACCCCGACCGCCATTGTCACGGCAACACCTGCACCGCATTGACGACGGGCCATCAAGTCCTTGAAGAGCCTGCGCGCGTGTGGACCTGTGCTGCGGCGGCGACGACGCGGACGGACCCTTCGAGCGAAGAAAGAGCCTCGTCGCCTCGTTCTCTCCCTGTGAGCGCGTGTGCTGTTGGTGGCTGTCGGGATGATGGCGGACGACGATCCGTTTGCCGATCTCCCGACGCTGAATGGCAACTTCCCGCTGCCGCCACGGACCACGGCGACCGATGCATCGACTGCATCGACGTGGGCAGAGCCGACGTCCGGACGCGAGGGCGGCTCGTCCACGGGGCGCGTTCGTGCCGAGAGCGTCGAGTTTGTCGATGCTGGTGCGTGTTACCGACGTCTCGCGCGCGTAATCGTCCGCTGATTGTGTTGTTGCTGCAGAGGAGTTTCTGGCCCACGCCCCGCCCACAGCCGACGACGATGCCGACAGCTTCCTCGGCGAGGCCTCGCGGGAGGACTGGGGCGAGATGGGCGTTGACGACGATGACGACGGCGGTGGCGCCGTGATCGCCGACGGCCGACGGCCCAGTGACATTTTCGTCGAGCGCTCGCGAAACATGGACCAAGTCGAGTTCACCTCGCCCATGCAGACGCCGCGTGGTCATGGGCTCGGCGTGGAGCCACTGGAGGACCCACCGACCGCGAATGCGACGTTGCCGAGCCCCCCCAGTACGCCCATCACGAGAAAGCCACCGTCCAAGGAGGCTGCCGCCGTGACCGCCGTCAATTCGACTGCCTCGGACTCGGTATGTGCTTCCTTGGGCCTGATCGTGGGGATTCGCATGGCTGATGTGGTCATCGGTGCCTCTAGAGAACCTCCCTGTCATCGGATTACGAGCTCCACGTCGATGGTCGACTTGTGCTGACCCCGAATTCGTTCAAGTATCTCCAGGTGCGCGTTGCCTCGTGATTTGTACCATGGTGACGAACAGCAACGCAATGACTCACACGCTCCCCAGGAACGCGAGAAGTTGAAGCAGCGCTCGCGGATGGTGCCACCGACACCCGAACGCGCCTCGACGCCTCGCTACATGCTCCATGCGCAGAGCATTGTGGGCAATGGGTCTGACCGGGTGTGCTTGCCAACGCCGCCCGGGACCCCTCAACCGATAAATGCTGAGGAGGCTATGAACTCGGGTCCGCGTGTCATCAAACGTGCCCTTCACGAGATTCAGTCGATGATTCGACCCACCGACACAGAAAGTGTTGATAGCGATGCCGACTCGGTGCTTGAAGGACTGCGAGCCCGGCTGCGGGACAAGCTGCTTGTCCTGGATCACGGAGTTGAAGAAGGCGGGACCGACAATAAGGTGGACGGCACAGAGTCGGCGACAACGAATGGAATATTTGTCACAGAGGCAAAACCGCGAGTGACAAAGACAGATTCGACGATGGATGAGGGGGAAGACCACAGGGTAAATCCCAGGTTACACGATGACAAGCGTGCTACTCATAGTGGCGGATCAGCATTGCGATCTGGGGCAGTTGATACAACTAGAAATCGGGACCGAAACCAAGGCACAGTTGTGCTCCAACCCAAGACGGCTGGCAAAGATGCCGCGTGTCAGACTAAGCTGCTTCGGGTAAAGCTGTATCCAAACGAAGTCGATCAAGAACGTCCTTCTTGTGCATCAAGTTCCTCACCTTTGGCAGAGGATCGACTCGATCCATCGACAAATCACTCACGGAAGAAAAGCTCCGACCCTGCGAGTGTGCTGGCTCGCAAACAAGAGGTACGAATGGTTCCGTTGGGCTGGTGACAGCGCCTTCACTGACGACTTTTGAATTGCAAGATTCGCAATGGACAAGGGGGCAATTCAACGCATCTCAGAACTGAAAACAGCGCCGGTGTTGGCAACACAGCAAACACAGCACACACAGCCAACACTTACTTGATGCAGAGACAGTCTCGCCCCAATGATCAAGAGGCGATCGAAAAGAAGCGAGTGGTAGTATCAACGGCATCAACATGTCCATCTCAGGTGCGCTTGGCGTGCGCGTGTGATGGTTTCTTTGCTTAACATTGAAATTTGCAGATTGCGCGACGATGCCGCCGACTGTTGTGCACGGTTGGAGACTCAATGGCAGAGAAGATCATCTTCGCCAACGGAAGTGATGGCATTGCTCGTGTGTGCGTTTCTCTTCTTCCGCTAAGCACCGGATGCCAACAGTTCTCAATCTCCCCAGCTGTTCTTGAAATCCAACCACGATCATCAAAGAGTTTTGTCGTTTCTTTTGACGCTCGCCAAGTTGGAGTTGCTGCCGGGATTTTTCAGTTCCGTGGTGTTGGTGCAAATAGGTTGTTCGCCCCCTATGAAGTGCTCATTGAAGCAAGCGTTCGTGATGCATCTTCGAGTGACTCGCGAAACGCTCTACCGCACCGATTGAACAGTCATACCAACGGTAAATCTACAAGCTCCAAGTCCAACATCCGAGTGCAAGAATTGCCTTTGCGAACTCAATCTACAGTCCAAATCACTCCTACTTTCATCAAGTTTGAATCGTCTGAGCCGAGTGAGAACCCTACGGCATCAATTCGAATTTTCAACGATTCGCCGACGGCGCTGTCATTCAAAGCTAAATGCTCACATGAACACATCAAGATGGTTGGGCATCGAGGCACTGTCCCAGCTGCTGAATCTGTGACACTTCAAGTTAGTCTTGTATGTCGTCCGTTTGGATATCGGGACGAAGGAGCTCGATGGTGTGGCTCAATGACAGTCGCGGTTGGAGATGTGTTGACCCGCGAAATTAGCTTGGTTGTTGACCACGATGTTCTGGAAACATTGCCGTCGTTTGAAGACTTGGCTCGTCAGCGCCATTCCATATCATCACAAACAGATTCCTTCTATTACACGAAGAAAGTGAATCGGCGTGGGCTGTATTTCCACGCGAGAGCTGTTGAATGTGGAAGCTGCCATGTTGGTGAGTCGCACGAGGTCCCAGTTTATATATGCAATGGTTCAGATGCACCAATGACAGTGTTCCTTCAAGCATTGCAAGAACCGTTTTCGTGTTCATACTCGACAACAACCCTGCACGCGCGCAAGTACATTGAGGTGCCAATAACTTTTACGCCTAAAGTTGCTGGCAAGGTTGCGACATCTCTCGTTGCGTACAGCGTTGATGGCAAGGCGGCCGTCACACTTATTGCCAGAGGCGTTGACCCGTCAAAAGAGGTTTGAGACATCGCCGGCTGAACACCTTACAGATGCGGAGAAAACGTGTATAAAGACGTATTTAATAGAAGTGGTCAGAGAGGTCAAGGCGACGATCATTCACGGCCGCGCCATAGTTGCTGCTCTCTGATCGTGGTTGGCATGAAACTGTTCGACGTCTCCTAACACCTCCTGATACTCGGCCACATCCTTCGGATAAACTCGAATCCAACCGGATCCCGAGTCATGAGACATCTTCTCTACCCGATTCCAGTGCAAATGACGCTGAAGGTTGATAGATATCTCTTGCGCACCTGCAGCCACTTGCCACGAAGAAAACCCGGCTTTCTGAATGCATGGCGCGAAATGCTGCTGTAAGACTTCCTCAGTTGCCTGCGATCCTGGTACTTGAATGACAAGATGCATGAACAAATGCCACCTGCCGCGAATCGCATGTTGATATCCCAATCGAATGCATTCAAATTGAAGCATCAGGATCAGCCTTTCATAACGGGGATCTTCTTGATCGCGCTCCTGGACGGGCCACCGCACCTGGACTTCCAGGGTCGCTCCCCGGCCCATACGTGACGTGAGGAGTTTGGTTCGCTGATTCGCAGACGGATAGAATGCTTCCATTCCAACCTCAACTGCAGCGGCTGCCTTGAGCGAAACTGGGAAGAAACGATCAGACCGCTTTGCTCCAAGAGAAATCAATTTTTCCAGGGTTGCGACCATGGGATTTAAGGCTGGTGGAGCTGACAGAATGGTGGAGTCGTTTATCACAGCCGGCTCGATTCCGATCTCAGATGGATCAACTCGGGATAGCACCAAACGCCTCGTATTCGAAGTGATGATCTGCAATAGGCCCGCGCACATTGCATCCGGGCTCAGAATCTGCACGGCCGATGTTGGCATTTCTTCGTAGTTTGTGCCATCAACACCAAAATCAGCGCACGACTGCTCGAGCAGGTTGTATAAGGTTGTGCTCTGTTTGGCTTCATTTTTTTCTGCACAATCTTCTCGCTCTGGATTGCAGTCAGCTTCAGCATCGACACGAGTTGACGAAGAGTCCTTCAACCAGGGACCCAAGGTACGACACAACAGTCCATGTGATAGCTCAAAAAAGTGAGGTCTGACCTCGATGGAGAAAGGCTCCTCCAGGTGAGTCATCTCCACTTCGCGCTTACCCACATACTCCTCTGCTTTTTGCATTCGTTTCATTTGCCACGCAGCTAGCTCACTTAAAATTCCAACTAGCACCAGCCCAACCTGCACGGTCAAACCGCTGAGTGTGAATGTACGTCAACATTGGAAATGCCGAACGCCTTACCTGTGACCTGCGTTTGAGGCATGCTGTGTACAGTCCTTGGCACGCCATGATGGATATGAAAGGGTGCAGTGGGCTCTCACTCGTTCCAAACTGCTGTGTGAACCCACATGAGCCGGTGACAGGGTCGTTGCCGCCAAACAACTCCACGTACATCCGGAGCACCTCGTGTTGTGTTGGGTTGGTGAGCATCCGTGGCCTTCAACTGTTGCAACTCTGTTCGACCTTCTATCGCCAGTTTTATATCATCCAGCACTCGTTTGTCAAGGAGCGAATTCCCCCCAGGCCGCGGTGCAGAGTCACTGTCGATCATTTGCTTCAAGATTGTACGAGCAGTGATGACCAGAAACCGAGTCATTTCCTTCTGCATTTTGTCCGAAAGTCGATCGAACCGATTCCACTTTTGCTCATCCAGAACTGCTGCACATTTAGTTTCCTTAATGCCGGTTGCCGAGTTGGCAATGAGACTGATCGCTACTTGGAGAAGCCCACACAAGGAACCAGACGCGAGACTAAAACGCTGGAGTGCAAGAAGCGCGGTGTCCCGGACTTGGTCATCATCGAACAACGACGCCGAAAACAACCATTCCTGCACGTGGTTGAGCACAGTCTCAGTTGGCGAATGAAGCCTCTCCCCACCTGATTCGTGAAATACAACGCGCCGTAGCTTTGACAACGGAGCGACTGAAACCACCAGCATGAGTTAGGTGTGGGATCCTTAATCGCGTTCAGTCCATCAAAGAGTACCTGAAGCGCGATCTCGAAGAATGGATATTCTAGCCGCCACAACATTTGTGCGCTGGTTCAACATTGTTATGTTGTCAAGACTCCATATATCTCTCAGGGAATAGTTAATGACCGCGAACCTTGTCGAAAGACACTGGTTGACAGGCACGTCGTTGCGTTACAATTGCAACCGTCTCCACTCGGCCATCGTCGGTCGTGAGAGCCACCGTGAACCGTGCAGGCGCGGCATCGGGATCCCAGTCAATCGTTAGCGATGAAAGCGATGCCGAATGATTGAAGTGAAATGTGATCGATTGGCTCTGAGTTGCGCTCTCGTCTTCAGGTGAAGCTGGGCACCAGACCTCGTCGTCGTCTTTGAGGACGCTACGGTTGGACACTGGTGAAAACAAGCACGATCATGGCGATGCTCGTGCTGCGCTAGTAAACTTACTTTTCCGCTCGGTGTTGATCATTCAACTCGGAACATGCCTCCACCCGAGAGGGCTTGACTGTCGTCTCGGCGAGTACGCGCAGCGGCGACCAGTCCGAGAACATCGACATTGGCTCGACGTGTTCACACAATGAGAGGATCTAGGCGCCACATCGAGATGCACGCTTCAGCAAGTGCCTGAATGTGCTACCGGTCGGAGATCTCACCTGACGAAGCGGGGCAAGTGCCTGAGGGGAGTGCGGATCAAATGCCTTGACCACCGAGCCCAAGAGCCGAATGTATATCTGCAGACACCATGAGGTATAGTTTTCAAGTTCTCTGCGCACATACGGGTGGTTGGGGCACGCTCAAGAGTGAGCGCTTACCTGGTGCAAGCTGTCCTGTTGGGTGACGACCAGGTGCCGGCGCTTCCGGTACTGCGGCCCGCCTTGGATCTGCGCGGCGAGCGGACACTGGTCGATCCGCTCGAGGACGAACTTGAGCTCGCTCCTGGTGAGTTGGATCCCAACGGTCTTGAGCGGCTTGCCCTTGCGCGGGCAGCCCTCGACATGGGGCATGCTCAGCTGGAAGTTGGAGACCTGCAGGGCCTTGCCGTTGGTCGAGGCCATGGCGTGTTCGTGCGTGCGGCGGGTGAGCGCCTCGCGGGCCCGAGGGAACACGACGCTCTGGCAGAGCTCGCAGAGCAGTGCCGTGTGGGGGAGCTCTTCGTCGGCGACGGGGAACGCCTCGAGGGCCCCCGCGATCTCGGACGGCGTCGCGCACCACATCTGCACGCTCGTCGGGGCCTTACAGCGGCGACAACCGTCCCGAAAGGGCCGGACGTTGTTGGTCGCGGCCACGCACTTGGGGCACTTGGCGTGGAGTCCGGTCGAGGCGACAGCGGATGCGGGGCCGCTGTCCATGCGAGCGCCGATGCTCGTGCTGCTGCTGCTGCTACTTGGGGCCCCCAATGCAGCGGCGCTGGTGGTGGCGGCGGCGATGACGCCGGCGGTCGTCGTCGAGGCGGTCGTGGCCGCCGGCGTCGCCGTTGCAGTCGCCGCCGCCCCAGACGGTCGCTCATCGATGACGCGCTCCGTGTACAAGACGCCATGGATGTCGCAGCCGGGGAACTCGAGGTACAGGCAGTCGCGGCAGACGATGGCGGCAAAGTGCCGGAGATGGGACGAGGCCATCGGCATCGGCGTCGTGGATGTTGCAGCCGCGTCGTCGGTCAACCCCAGTCCCGATACGAGCGGCGGCAGGAGACTCGTCGTCTCGGTCCCGGCGCCGACCGTCGTGGTCGTCGTCGGCGTCGCCACGTGCGCGAGTGTGCGCGCGCTCATACTCCGAAGCGTCGTCGTCGTCGTCGTCGTCGTGGTCGTCGCTGTCGTGGTGGTCGTCGAGGCCGTGGGCCCGAGCGCGAGCGTCGAGGTCATCGCCAGGAGCCCCCGTCGGGTCCCGTGGAGGCGCCGGGCGAGCGAGAGGCCGAACTCGCGGGCGTCGGGGCTCGACCGCAGCGGCGGCGGCGGCGGCATGCGACGCTCGGGAGGGCGATGTGTGTTGGGGAACAACACTTCAAGTGAATGTGTCGAGGCGCGGCGATTGGCCGAAAGGGCCATCGGGAGCCCACACGGGATTGGACCAAACCCCCACCGACCCCCCGCCAACGCCACTTCAAGATCCGAATCATCACCCATGTCAGGGCATGCCCAGTTATGCCATAACACAGGGACCACGGTACATTCGGGTTTCCCACCACACCCCCACCACTGTCGTCGCTGTCGCCTCCATACAACACCGCACACACACACACAACACACACCACCGCGCAGCAGGAGCGCTTGGATCGGGTCCTGGAGGAGCATGAGCGCGGACGCGGCGAACGGCAAGCGCAAGCGCGAGGACGGCGGGGGCGCGGGGGACCGTCGGGCCAAGGAGCGACGGCTCAAGGCCCGCCAGGAGGAGATGGAGGAGGAGTTCACGGCCACGTACCACGGACTCACGGCCCTGTACAAGCTCCTCGAGGTCAAGCACCTCCGCTGCCCGCTCTTCCTCCCGCGGACGCTGAGCTACCGGATCGTCGGTCCGCGGGACAACGTCACCCGCCGGGCCTCCATGGGGGTCAATGGCAAGGCCCACGTCAAGCGCGAGGGCCTCGCCCCGAGGACCGCGGCCCCCATGATCACGACCGCGACGCTCTGCGAGTTCAAGATCGGCATGACCACGGAGACCATCGAGCTCCTAAAGCGCGAAGGCGCCCGCGTCGGGCTGCTCTTCTCGGCGTACGCGGCCACCTCGGACGACGAGGGTTTTGCCGCCAACCACTTTGAGCTCGTGGGCTCGTGTCTCGTGCCGAGTGCGTCGATTGATGGACGTTGTCTGACGACACGCGCCGAGGGAACCCCCATGACTAACGACGCCCGTCTCTGTGTGTGTGCTCTGCTGTATGCAGTCCCCTGCGCCAAGGAGGCCACGCTCCCGAGGGAGCTCGTCGATGCCCGAGCCAAGATCTACGTGGTCGTGGTGCAGGTCGTGCCTCTCCATGACCTCGCGGACAAGGTCCTCGCCGAGCCCGCGTACGCGTTTGCCCCGGCGGCGACCGAGAAGAAGCCCCTCCGCGGGGACGCGCTCGTTGGGACCTCATGCCTGGACGGCCACGCGCCGCTCTTTGGGAATCTCCTCCGCCTCAACGGCGAGCGCCGGCGGAGGGGCCTCTACAGCCTCGAGCTGCAGGCGATTGCCCCGACGATGCGAGGCGGTGCGTCCGAATCGACATGGAATGGCCCGACTGGCCCACAGACTGACGTGGATCTGTGTGTGTGTGTGCAGTGGTCAAGCTCCAGTTCCGCATGAACTGGGCCGCGCCGTCCAAGGCCCCCAAGATGGAGCGCCTGAATGCCATCGTCCAGAGCAAGTGGCCATCGGACTCGATGAAGGACGAGATCAGCGACGAGCTGTCGATCCC
Organism: Lagenidium sp. CBS 127285; assembly: GCA_023338185.1. Lineage (NCBI taxonomy): Eukaryota > Oomycota > Peronosporomycetes > Pythiales > Pythiaceae > Lagenidium > Lagenidium sp. CBS 127285. Next base: position 10,286 of record JAADYI010000310.1, read on the forward strand.
CAAGCGCATCAAGCCCTCGCCGTGGACCCGGAGAGGGAACACCAATGTACGATACCTGAAATGCTCCCGCTCGCATCCCCGAGAGCGATGCACTCATCTACCTTTTCCCTAGGTCTGGTTCCACTACCTCTACCACTCGATGCTCCGCCGCATGAGCGAGAAGCGCCCGGACTACTCGTGCGCGTGGTGCAACCTCTACGCGGGCTCACTGCGGGGCCTCGTGTCCCACCTCGTGTCGTCTCACAGTCGCTTTCGCTTCCATGTCGTGGTGCGTGAGACTTTTTTTTTGGTGGGTTACGGTCTCAAATGGGGGGCCCATCGATTGACGTCGTGGGGCCCTTGGTGGCATACACAGGCCGGACACGACAACATCCCACACATTTACGTGATGCCCCGCAATTCGCCCGGCGACGGTGCCGTTGCCGTGAATCCGTCCATGTGTGAGCTCACGCTGGATGACGGCGAAGACATGGATCGAATTGAGCATCATTTCACCTACATCTCGGCTCGGAAACGAAGCTCTAAGGCCAAGGCCGAGGGCGATCCGGTCGACCGGATGCACGAGTTTGACGAACTGGAAGAGGTCGCCGATGAGCAGAAACAGGAGTTTTACGCGCCGTTGCTCCAGCGCCAGTACTTCCACTCCCGGACAGGAGCCGTTGTGTTGGACCACGAGAAAGACTATGACAGCGATGATGACGTTGATGAGGAGTGGATCACCCAGCAGAGCGAGCGGGTATGGACTTCTTGGGCACTGCCCCGTTGGCATTGCCACCACCTTCGCCCCTCGCTCATGTCATGTTGGTGTTTCTCCCATAGCTATTGGATGAGTTTGAAGACGTCTCGCTGGAGGAGAAGGAATTTATGAAAAAGTGGAATCGCCACGTGAAGGAGTATCGGATACTTGCCGACTTTATGGTCGCCTCCTCGTGCAGATTGTTTGCGAAGCTGCATGGGAAATGGTGCGTGCGTGAGTGCACATTGTGGTGGCTTGGGGGTTGAGCGCTCACCTGGTCGGTCATACAGGCTGCTGGAGACGGGTCTCCGTTACAATTTCCTCCTCCACTTGTTCAACCTGTGGGATAACTCGCTGCTCAACTCGCGTGCGATCATTGACTGCATCCTCATTGTTGACCATCATGCGGTGGGTTGTCGTGGTTCGTCTTTGAGATGGGCGGATGTGTACTCAGCATTCGATATTCTGTAGTTCCTTGACGAACAAGCCAAATCCAAGATTGACTCGAAGGACACCACGTCAGTCGCCAAGGCCAGGGTGCCTAGCGCCGATGGGGAGAAAACGACAAAGACTGATCCGGCCGCGACGGAGACCATTTCGTCGACTCCGACAGAACCACCGGCGACTGCACCAGCACCAGTAGCAGCACCAGTAGCAGCACCTGCTCCCACGACAGCCTGAGGGAGGGATGCGGTGTTTCCATAGTTTCCTGTTCATTCGGAGGCGCCACCAACTGCGCACGACAGGGACTAGTGTCGGTTGTTTGCTCCGTGAATATACTAATCGCGTTTTCGTTGCTCTACAGCGCACTCTATCGGTCCACTGCAACCACTGGTGTCAGTGGGCCCCATCGGGCTGCGCGCCGTCGTCGTCTGCGTGCCGATGCTGCTCATCGTCGCCGGGGACGAAGCCGTGGGGCTTGGCGGGCCGTTGGGACTTTGGCCGGCGGTGCTTGTGGGTGCAGTTCTTATCATGGGGCGGGTGCTTGTGCTCGGAAGCATCCGAGTCCTCGCCGCTCTCACTCGAGCTCTCGCCGAACGCGCGTTTCTTGTGGAAGATGCAGCACTCTGCGGGACGTTTCAGCAGCGAGGGTCAGTGCATTGTCGTGCCAAATACGCATCGCCCGCCGACCAATAGTCATATCCCCACTGTTGGACTTCTTGCGCCCGAGATGCTCATTGTCCACGACGCTCTCGTCGAACGTCACGTGCGGACGCGGCTGCAGCTGCACGCGGTAGACAGGGGCCTCGACCGCCTCGTCCTCCACGACCGTCGTCGTCGTCGTCGTCGTCGTCGTCGTCACGGGGGCGCGGCCCAGTGGCATCCGTTCGCCCATTGTCATGCTCTGTTTTATGCTATGCGGCAACGCACAACGCAACAGAATTCTATACCGAACGATACCGGTAGCTCTTCGCCAGTCAACTGAAGAAAATGTAGCCATGTCCGTATCCAAGAGGGGATTGATTGATACTGTATTGGGTTAAATAGTCCGGAAGTATGCCGGCGGCCGGTACGCGGGCTCGCTCTCGCCGGCCGCGTCATGCTCATCTGAGGGAGGTAAGGTCCCTGCCTCAACAAGGAGCGACTCGCTGGCGTCCGAGAGCGAGTGGGCGACGGTCCAGGGATCGTCTGTGGGGACCGACGCGTCGACTTGGCTGATGGTCAGTGTGTTGACACCCCCGAGGATGGCTGCGATGTGGAAGGAACTCGATTTTGAGTTCTTCTTCTGGCGATGGTTTGTAAGAGCATCGATTTGGGAACGTACCGAGCAGGCCGAGACATGATGTGGACCACGACATCCCTCGACGCGATTCGTCGAAGAGCACAATGCCGTCGATGACGCCGAGCTGAGAGAAATCACGTGAATGCTCATTCGCGTGCAATCGCCAGACTTGGGTAAAACAACGTACGCAGATCCAGACGCCCACGAGCGTCCGGCACAGATACAGTGATGGGACGTGGGCCGTCACAGTGGCCAAGTGCCACCAGTACGCACTTAGAGCTGCCGTGGTGAGCCACGCTCCGCAAGCGAGCCCCAACAGAGCCCGCGGGAGCACTTGAGTTGTATCCCAGGAGAAGAGCAACTCGGCGACGCACTGTCCAGGAGCCATGGTCAGATTGAACTCGATACACAGACCGTTCTCCACCGCACCTTTTCACTGGCCATCCCACCAACGGCGGCAATGCCGGAGATGATGGCAAAGGCGTGCGCTCGGAAACGGTTCTCTTGCAGATATGTCGGTAGATTCTCGACGAGGTGCCGACCGAGACGCCGGAGGATCGTCGACCGTCGGCTGCGGCGAGGGGGCAGCAGTGCGACGGCGTACTGGGACTCGTGGATCCACGCGAGGACGCAGATCATGAGTAAGAGGCACACGACCAGGTGCTCGAGGACCTCAATGCGTAGGATACGATCGTGGATCTCCTGAAGGTGGATAGTATCCGAGGACTTGTCAGAGTTCAGCGAGTACGCGACGAGTACGAGGCCACAGAAGATGATCAACAGAGGCCGCGCATTGTGCACAAAGACTAGCTATAGGAGCATGACCGACATGAATATCAAAACCCTCAGCATTGAAAATGGGGCATCGCCCAGACAGGTGGGACGGTGCGATTACGACGCACCTTGGCGTGTGGAAGTAGTGCAAGCTCAGAGCCCAGCAGTGTGAGGCAGTGACCAAGGGCGGCAAGGGCGAGTGGTGTCTGGCTACCTTGGTGGCAAGGTCCCCGCGTGTGAGCCACTGTTTGAGCACACATCCATGAGCACCCCGGTGGTCGACAAACCTGAGGCCATACAGAAGACCAATCGCGCCGACGAGGACGAGAATGCAGCTCATGGACCACGTGGCAAGGGCCCTGCGCCATGCTGAGTCGTGTGCGGATGTGGACGCGCAGGACCTCGTGGCATTGCCCGTTGGTAGCGATCGCCGCTGTCGCTTTTGCTGTGTGAGTGGTTGCATGTGACGCCCGCAAGCGCTGACGAGTGTTGCTCCGATCTGACGAGCCACCACAAACTCCATGAGCGTCAATCACATCGACAGCCGCTCGTACCCCCATCGTTCGCCCACAGACGCACAATCAGCGCGAGGCCCCGAAGGTCGCTCCACTCGAGGCCCCGCGGTGGTGCCGCGCGGTTCATTTCGTAAAGGCTTCGCCAGAGTCAACGGATGATGCGCAAAGAGCAAAGAGCTCAAGAGCTCGGCAGGCCATCACAGGATGTGATGGATCTGAAATGGATCCAGCGCAGAACCTGAAGAGTCACAACAACCCCATTAAGTACGCATGATATATTCTTAAAGCCAGGTTCTTGGGTATACCCTCACGAAGGGTACAGTATACACGTTGCAAGTACGTCAGCTCGTTCTTCAGTCGAGGTCCGGGTTGAGGTAGCCGACGCACTGGGTCGCCGCAGACCAGTCCCGCCCGCGTCGGTCCCCACACGAGGCGTAGAGCTCGCAGAGGTGTGTCTGGGTGCTGTGGCACGCCAGGGGGTTGGCCCGGCGGCACTCGATCTCCTGGACCATGCCCCCGAGCTCGTCGCACTGGGGGACCACGTCGCGGCGGGGCTTGATCGTCAGCACGTAGTCCCGAATGTCCTTGTCCTCGACCCCGAAGCGGCCGCGTGAGTAGAGCAGCCCCGGGCCCGAGAAGGACACGGCCGGGGTCTTGGTCTTGGCCCCCACCATCGCCGCCATGGCCCCACCGAGGCTGTGACCCGTGAGCACGAGGCGGTCACCGACGCGCGCCTTGAGGGCCGTCACATGTTCGAGGAGCTCCGAGTACACGGGCGGGGGCATGACCGGGGCCAGTACATTGAGCGAGAGCATCTCGACGACAAACTGGTTGGGCAGTTGCTTGAGGAACGGGATGAAGATGTTGGCCGCCTGCATGATGGAGATGCCGAACCAGTAGTGCAGGTCCTCGAGGGCCTCAGTCGCCGACGCCGTACCGCGGATGGCAACGACGGTCATGTTGATCGTCGGGAAGAAGAGCTCGACCCAGACCTGGCTCCCGCGGCGTTCGTCATTGCGGCGGACGTACTGCCAATCCCCAAGGGCCGTACCCTGGAAGCGCTCGTCGAATGACTGGAACTGCACCGACTTGTTGTAGCCATAGACCGAGTCGGCCATGAGCGCAAAGTCGACAATGTCCAGGCTGGAGAAGTTGAGCGTGCACACGGGGTACTGAGCGATCTTGCCCCAGACCGTCGAGACGTTGCCGAGGACGTCGAGATCGACCGTTGGGGTGGCCGTCGGTGGGTAGACCTTGAAGTCCCCGCCGTGGACAAACGTCCCCACGGCCCACGTCGACGTGAAGAAGACGAACGAGAGGATCACAAAGCTCGTGATGAAGTAGCGGAAGGCATTGCCAAAGATCTGTGGGAAGCGGCCCTGGATGGTGTAGGCGAGGAGCACCAGGCAAAAGCCCATGGCGATCCACCCCAAGTAGAAGGCAGAGAACGAGATCACGGCGCTGATGAAGACCAATGGGCACAGGATCATCAGGCGGCGGTTGTACGAAAACTGGTGCCATGGGTTCCAGGCCTCGACGCGGGCGTGCAGCGCGTGCAGGCGGTTGCGGCCGCGGATCGCCTCCGTGGTCTCATTGGCATCCGCCGATGTTGGCGGGCCCGAAGAAGCCGAGGAGGCCGAGGTCGGCTGGCGCGTGGTCTCATTCTCGGTCAGTGGAAGACGCTCGGGATCATGGCGTCGGAGCGACCGGCTGCATCCGAGTACCGCGCTCATGAGCGTGTAGAACAGGGACTGGAAGTACTCGTACCCGCGGAAGCCAATGTCGACGAGCCACAGCTGCTCCGATTTCTTCTCGCGCTCCATCTCCTGCAGCGCCCGCTTGACATTGCGGCGACGGCGGCGGTAGTTGCTGACGAACTCGCGCATGCGCTGGTTCCGCGCGCTCCAGAAGTGGCACACGATCCAGACCGCGAGGTAGAAGAAGAGCAGATAGAAGCCCGCCTGGATGTAGTCGATGAACGCCTCGACGGGCGAGAGCGTTGTGAGGAGCGTCGAGATGAAGTTCCACAGGGTGACGATCTCAAAGAGATACGGGCAGAAGAGGTCGACAATGACCAGCGTCGAAAAGTCCAATGGCGGGCCGTCAAAGCTCGTCTTCTTGAACACCGCGGCAGTGTGCGCCGCGCCGATCGCCTTCTTCCAGCGACCGGCGGCGTTCCCGGCAGACAAGACCTGCTGACTCACGGCGGTCGTGTCCTGAGCTTCATGATACGCCTGCTCGATCTCATCGCGTTTCTTGTCCTCCTGCTCCTTGTTGCGGTCATCAAAGGGGTCGTTGGTGAGGAATACGCTCGTGGCCCGACGGAAGGTCCTCTTGACACCCGTGACGACCCGCTCCCAGGCCTCGGCGTCCGCATTGGGCACGTGGTAGACGGTTCGGAGCTGCTGGTGGAGGCGGTCCTCGGGCATCTCGTCACGGTGGCGGAGGTAGTGGACGACGACCGTCAGGGCCAGGCGAAAGTTACTCAGACTGCCCTCGGTCTTGTCGATGGCATCGACAAAGAGCCGACCCGACTCCTCAAACCCATAGGAGAGGAAGACCAATGCGAATGGGAGGATCCCGAGGAGGAGGATCGCCCGGACGTGGAAGTACGGGTCGCTCTGGGCGCTCGGGAGGAAGATGGCGAAGAAGATCTCCATCAAGAAGGTGAACGAGAACATGATGATGACCATCATGACGAGGAACGCAAAGTACCCGAGGCGGAACTGGCACAACACGCGGTAGTAGGTCCACTTGCCCTCGATCGCCTGGAACTTTTGCAACTCGGCCTTGCGGCCCACGGCCGTGGCCATGCGCGCATCGCGCTCACTGCGCTCGCCGTGGAGTCGCGAGAGGACCTCCGAGGGCCGGAGCTCGGTCGCCTCTTGCCCAGCAGGCGCCGATGGCGGGTGGTCGTCGGTGCCGAGCATTTCCAAGAGTCCAGCTCGACCCGATCGATTGCCACCAGTCAGTCAGGCCGCGTGCAGCGATGAGGGGCGGAACGTGAAGTGAAGTGGCGAGGCCGCGTGTGCACAAAGTGGCTCCGCCCACCTGTGCTCGCCTTCTTGTGACCGCAGGTCTCACCATTGAGGGCCTGCGCCTGCACACCGGAGGGCTCGAGCGGACGCTAGGCTCGACTGGTCACGGTCTGGCATCAGGGACTGAGTATGGTGGACGAACGTCCGCTTCTCGTCCGCCCAACGGTCATGAGGAGTGGACGTGTGGGCAGCTGTTTGGTGGTGGGGGCTTTCTTTGAGGCGGTGTATCCACTTGGAGATGGGTCCAATACGAGGAAAGCGAATCGTAATAATTCCTGTCTAGACGAATACAATTGTAAAACTATAAAAATAGGCTTGTAAGGTTTTGACCAATCAAGCAATTCTGACGCGATCATCATTTGCTTGCTCACAACAACCGCGAGATCAGAACACCAACGACGATCATGCTCCGGGCGGCCTCGACGACGCTCATCCGCCGTGTGCAGGTCCACGGCGCGCGTGGCTTTGCGGGATCCGCGATCAGCCGCGTGAAGATTGTCGGCTCGCATGAGGCCTACACCAAGATCACAGCCGTGCGTCTCCTTGGCATGCCGCAATGGCTCGATCGCGATCACATTCACTGGCTGACAACGAACGTCGTGTGTGTTGCCGCAGCCGGGATCGGGGCAAAAGGCGATCGTATACTTCACAGCCAAGTGGTGCCCGCCCTGTAAAGTGATCTCGCCGATCTTTGATGAGCTCAGGTAGACACGCAACGTGTGGCATAGCCAACGAAGGTTGAATGGCAACGTTTGACAATAAATTTCCTTGATTGTGCAGCTCCAAGTACGAGGGAATCGAGTTCGCCAAGATCGACGTCGACGAGCACAGCGAGACGACCTCTCGCGCTGGTGTTCGCGTACGTTTGTTTCTTCTCGTCTGTTGATGGCGACAGTCTGCGGGGCACTTACTAATTGAATCATCGATGATCCAGTCGATGCCCACATTTTTCTTCTTTGAAGACGGCAAACTCCAGCGTCAGCTCTCGGTGGGAGATCTCAGTCTCGACACTGTTGAAGGTCGGATGTGGCGAGCTCACGACGGTTGTGCCTTGTTTCTCTAGTTTGCCGGGGCGGATGAGAACCTCCTCCGCGAGAACGTCCAGGAGCTCAGCGAGCTCTGAGCTCGACTGTGGAATACAGTAGTGCACTGGCACCGTCGGAATGACAACCTCACACGGCTAGTGAGAATTGACTCAAAACGTGCTATTATATCCGAGGAATGACATCGATCGCCTTGAGAATTTCCGACGCTGCGGCGCTTTTGTCCGCTGCGTCGCTGATCGCCGCGATCACAGCCACCCCAGCGGCCCCGCCGTCCCGAATACAGTGCTGGATCCGGTCATCAGTGAGCGAGAGGCCCCCGATGGCGAACACGGGCACGTCGTACTGCGCCGCAACCGCTGTGACGTCCTTCAGTCCATTGATGCCGATGGTGTTGCCGTCGTTCGCCTCGGGCTTGGTGCTCGAGGTGTATACTGGCCCCGCGCCAAGATACGTGGCCCCACCTTCACAGGCCGCTCGGGCTTGCTCGCCGTCCCGGACGGTCACACCGATGATGAAGTCGCGTCCGCGAGCACGGGTCTGTCGCTGGACCTCGGCGAGGTTGGTATCCGCCTGCCCAACGTGGACCCCATCGGCCTCGAGCTGCAGGGCGAGCTCAATCGAGTCGTTGACGATCAGCGGCACGCCGTGTTGTCGCGTGAGCTCCCGAACCCGCTGGGCGATGGGCAGGAGGAAGTCCCTGGCGCCGTCCCTGGCACTGGCCCAAGGCTCGGCGAGGGCCGCGAGATCCTGCATCTTGGGCTTCTGGCGCCATTGGACGATCCCCGCGCCCCCTCGAATGGCTTCCTCGACGATGGGGACGATATCCCCGGGCCCCACGCAGGCGCCGATCGAGGGCGTGATGAAGTAGAGCCGCCGCGGACGGAGCGCCCAGGTTCTCATCGTCTCGTCCTGCTGAGGGTGTGTCGCGGAACCGGTATTTCGAAGTATCCACAACCAAATTCTGCAATTTGGTTTTTGCTATACTATAAACGGTAATTTTACGAAACCATTTGTTGGGATCTCGTATTTGTCTCATTCCCGAGCAGAGCTTTATCAAAAGCGGCTCCTCCAACCGCCCATTTTCTTGTGCCGCTGCTGCTTGAGGGGGAAATTAATACAGAAACATGGCCGATCACCGCCGGCAGCAGCAGCAGCGGGGGCCGTACGGGGCGATCCCGAGTGAGGAGCCGAGCGAGACCTCGGTCTCGATCACCGAGGAGCAGCAGTGCAACCCCCTGCTCCTCCGCGTCGACCACACGACGAGCTCCCTCAAGCCCTGGGAGTTCCCCGGCTGGGGCAACACGACCAAGATCGCCCCGGATGCCCGGGAGCTCCAGGACATCGACGCGCACCTCTCGATGGAGCACCCCAAGCTCTCCGAGTGGCTCGCCACGGCCATCTGCGGCAACGACATCCTCTCGAGCTGCCTCTACGTCTCGGGGCTCGTCGCGGCCAAGGCCGGCAAGCTCGCCCCCCTGGCCCTGGCCATCGTCGCCGGCGTGCTCTACCTCTACCGCTTCATCTACGGCGAGGTCGTGAATGCCATCCCCCTCAATGGGGGCTCGTACAATGTCCTCCTCAACACCACGACCAAGCGCGTGGCCTCGGTCGCGGCCTCGCTGGCGATCCTCTCGTACATCGCCACGGGCGTGGTCTCGGGGACCTCGGCGTGCAACTACCTCGCGTCGCAGGTCCCGGGCATGCCGATCGTCCCCGCGGCGGTCGTGCTGCTCGCGTTCTTTGCGATCCTGAGCCTCATCGGCATCACCGAGAGCGCGATCGTCGCGCTGGGGATCTTCATCGCGCACTCGATCACCCTCGCCGTGCTCTGCGGGGCCTCGATGGTCTTCATCGTCCGCGATGACTTTGCGATCCTCCGGGCCAACTTCGCCACGGGCTTCCCGGACATCAACCTCGCGGGGGACCTCATCTCGGGGAACCTCTTCACGGCCGTGTTCTTTGGGACCTCGACGGCCATGCTCGGGATCTCGGGCTTTGAATCGTCGTCGCAGTTTGTCGAGGAGCAGGCCGATGGGGTCTTCCCCAAGACCCTCAAGGTCCGTTTTTGCGTGTAGTTGGTGCGATGTTGCGGGGAGGCAACACTGACTCTCTCTCTCTCTCTCTCTCTCTGTCTCTCTTCTTTGGCAGAATATGTGGTGGGGCGTTGCCATCTTCAACCCGTTGATCTCACTCCTCGCCCTCGGAGTGCTGCCCCTCAGTGGCCCCGACAGCATCATCGCCCACAAGGACACGGTCTTGGCGCAGATGGGTCTTGTCGTCGCCGGTGAGAAGATGCAGACGCTCGTGGCCCTCGATGCCTTCATCGTGCTCTCGGGGGCCGTGCTCACGGCCTACGTGGGCTTCAATGGCCTCGCCCGGCGCCTCGCGAGCGACCGCGTGCTCCCGGGCTTCCTCCTCGAGGTCAACCGACTGCGCCACACGAACCACTACATCATCGTTGGCTACTTTTTGGTCTCGGCGAGCCTCGTGACCATCCTCCACGGGGACACGGAGACGCTCTCGGGGGTCTACACGTACGCGTTCCTGGGGCTCATGACGCTCTTCGGCACGGGCTGCATGCTCCTCAAGTTCAAGCGCGCCGAGCTCCCGCGCTCGGTCGTGGCCCCGTGGTGGAGCTGCCTCCTCGGCGTCGGGATGGTCGTGGCGACGTTCCTGGGGAACCTCTTGGGGGACCCGACGGTGCTCACGTACTTTTCGCTCTACTTTTTGGCCGTGCTGTCGATCGTGACGATCATGTTTGAGCGGACGTTCATCCTCCGCATCTGCCTCTACTGCGCCCAGCGCCTGTGCCCGTCGCGGAGCCGCGGGCGGCGCTTTGGCGGCGGGGGCGACGACGACGAGACCAACGCCCTCCGCACGGGGGCCCGCGGGGGCAAGACCATTGCGCGCTTCATCCGGGAGATCAACCAGCCCGCGGTCTTTTTCTTCGTCAAGACGCCCAACCTCTCGACGATCAACAAGGCAATTTTGTACGTGCGCACGAACGAGCAGACGCACACGATGTACTTTGTCCACTGCCACGAGAAGGGCACACCGGTCCCCGAGGGCTTTGAGGAGACGGTCGCGCTCTTTGACCACATCTACCTCAAGATCCAGATGAACTTTTTGAGCGTCGAGGGCCACTTTGGCCCCGCCATGGTCGAGTGGCTCTCTCGCAAGTACCAGCAGCCCAAGAACATGATGTTCATCAAGCAGCCCAACCACGACTTTGCCCACACGGTCGCGTCGCTCGGGGGCGTGCGGGTCATCACGGGCTAGAACCAACCGGGCCACTGGACCTCGTCAAGCCGTCGTGAGTGGTTTTGCGCAGGCAGGCAGGCAATCCCCGTTGGCGCCTTAAGAGGGGGGGGGGGG
>JAADYI010000311.1:0-21447 GCA_023338185.1 Lagenidium sp. CBS 127285
GCTACATGATTGGTCGTCTACGCTTCGACGACAGTGGCTAGTTGCCAATCTTCCCAACTTAAGCACTGATAGTTTGGCGCGTACCCCGATCGAAATGCAGGATGCTATCACAGTCTCATACCCTTGCTTCAAAGAAGTATTGGATCGACAGTCCAAAACATGTCAGGAGTTGACACTTGAGATGATGTCGCTGAAGAAATCCGTGGACAATGCAGTTTTGCTTGTGGAAATGAATAGCCAAATGCGGATGTGCCTATCCAATCAGCAGCAAATGATGGCATTGATGCCAACAGCCCAACTAACGCCGGCCCCAACACAAAAAACCCACGTTGCCATTGTCCCAAAACGAGCATCTCCCACTCCAACTCAGGCGGCGACAAGTTATTCTCTCCCCACATCACTTGCTGGTATTCACGCATCCTGCTTGGTCATGGATTTCCATAACAAACCAATGGGAAACAATTACACCATCAGCCAAGAAAAAAGAGGTATTGCGGAAGACACAGCTCGTTCTTCAGAGATTCAAGGATTTTTCTCGCCTGAGTATGTCCTTCATCCTCCGCCTGCACCACATGATCCAGCATACGCGCTTTGGTACGCAGATCTGCATGTCCAGGTAGCAACAGCAGAGAAAAGAATGCTTGAGTACATGGACAGTATCAACCCTCAAACACTGAAGCGAAAGCGCACTCACCTGATGGCTACGTCTGTGAATCGCGATCTTGCGAATACGTCAAGTCGCGGTGACTATCCTTCAGCTTTTTCGGGAGAATGGATTGTATGAATATGTCACACACCCTCGTGATCATCGGCGACGAATGATGCACCACGATACGAGTATAGTCCAATTCAAAATCATTGCTTTCGACCCTTTGTTCCTGCATGAATACACGCAGCTCGTGTAGAGATCATCGCATAGTATTTGCAAGATGTTGTGGTGTACATGCCATTTCTCACCTCCATGATCAATACTCGCTCAATTTCCTGGTTGAAAATGTGTATGTGTCTGCAAAAGTAGGCCCAACAGCGTGGCGTCATGTACGCATCGCAACACATACAAATCACATGTTCACCAACAGTGTCACGAGCTGTGGCCAGACAGAGATGTCCAGCTCGATCCAGCATGAACTCGTTATCACTACAACTGATTGACACAAACACGTAGAATCAATCACCAAGAACGTGACGCCGAACGCATCCGCAGCATTGTACCTGTTCCTTGTCAACGTGTATGGCCGATATTGCGGTATCAACTGACGTGTCGGGTCGCATCATCGGAGAGGGGTCCGATATTGGATCGACGGGGTCGCTGGTCTGGACGACCCCCGTGGACCACATCGGATCCGAGGTCACGTGCTGCTGCGTGATGGAGGATCACGCTGGAGAGCACCGCGCGAAACTCGCGGACGCTACGCAGGGCCGTGACCTCGACGCCATGGAGGCGCTTGGAGACCACGAGCGCGGCATTGGGGAGCATCAGCCGCGTGACGGTGCCGTTCTCGCCCCCGACAAACCACGAGTAGTGTGAGCATGAATTGCTCAGTGGGGGGGTTGAATCGAATATCAACCAATCGTGGGAGCGGTGATGAGCTGATTATGATCACCACACAACACGTGGCATAATTTCGTAATCAGCTTATGCCCGTTCTGTCACCAGTCACCAGCTCAAAGAGTGGGCACACTGGGCAAATCTTCATCCACGGTCACGGTGAAAAACGGTGAAAAAATCCTCTAATGATGATGTTGACATGGGGCACCAGCCAGCTGGACACTCTCAGTTTCGATATTCCACAATTCTCTCATGTTCGCCATCAGTCACAACGGCCAAAAATAATGTACTATAGGTCCGTCAACCCTACAAACGGCTCGTCTTCGCATCATATTTCAAAGTATATCAGTTGTTGAGTCGATACGTCGACTTGGTTTTTGCCACCTGTGAATCAACAGTCGCGCGCAAAGATCAAAATTTTGATGAGATTTAATCTCATCAAAGCCGATGCGCAGCTCATCGTGAGCTCATCATGAGCTCACGTGTGTCTCGCATGGACGGAGGACGGTCGTCGCACGAGCGCGCGCGCGGCTCCTGCTTCATATGGGCGATCGGCCGGGTCGTCTTCGCCGGTGGTGATGGTCACGGTCGCGACTTCGAGATCGACGCCGGGAGCTCTGTTGCTTGGGGTCTGAACGGGAAAGTGGGGACCGCGAGCGTCGCCGGCCATGATCATGTGCTTGTGGGGGCATGGAGGGCCGTCGTGGGGGGCACTTGGAACGGTCGCCCGACGGTACCTTCGAGTCAAAGAACGCGACAATGTCCCTCGCGGTCACCCTCTCGCCAGCATTCGCGCGGTCGTCGCTCTCATCGCGCTCGGGAGCGACGACGGGGACATGGAGGTAATTGCACGCGACGTCCCCTCGCGCACAACGTCGCTGACGATACGCCGCACACACGGCCGGTTCCCATCCGGTCATCGGCGCGAGGTGGACGTCGATGCGTCGCCCTGCGTACCAGCGCAGGCGGAGCCCCGACCATGCGGCGTGGGCGTCGTTGGCCATCGCGTACTCGACATACACGTTGCCCCGGAGATGTTGCGCCTGATTTCGTGGTAGGGCCACGCACCGGATCAAACCATAGCGTCGGAGCTCACCACGCAACTCATCCGCCAATATTTTTTCCGAATGGGACTCACCCACACAAGTGCTCGTGGGGTCGTAAAAGTGCTGCAACCTCGCAGATCAGCGCCTTGGTCACTGATGGGAGCACTATCCAATGGGCTGCTTACCTTCAGAAGGAGGAATCGACTTTGTTGTGGCGGCGTGTGCGACCCACTGCAAACTTGCGCTTCAAACGGGCAACACCCTGTGCGGGAGAAGAAAATACACGGCAATTGCCGCCTTTGTGGGTCCTGCCGATGTCGTGCATTCACAGCGTGGACACACAAACCGAGTTAAGGAGATACCGCAACATGCGAAATGCAACCCAATGGAGTCAAAAATGCAGCATCGACGAGAGGATATTCGCCGCCAGTAGCCTCAGACGTACATGTACGCTGGCCGCCCGCTTCATGGCCTCGTACGCGTGCTGTTGGGCGCTTTGAGCCTAGAGGTGGACGGAATGTTGTGAGGCGAGGGAGGTGTTGATCGACTTCAACAATTCAACGCACCAACAGCATTCCTGCATGCGCATTCGGATCTGATGGAATCGGGGAGCGTTCGGTCGACTGGGGTGGCGGTGGCGGCGATGTTGTGGATTCCAACTCCATGTGACCGTCCTTCTTGTCTTCGCCAGTCGCTGCATCCGCCGCCTGGTTCTCTTCCGCCTCATCCTGCTCTATTTGCTGCAATATCCACCGATAACCCTTGAGCGCTCCGTCACATGATGCAGCATGCGCGGGCTCTGTCGATGCTCGTACCTGTCGAATCGCTCGGAGTAGGCGCTGGCGCTCCTCAGTGATTCGCTTCTGGCGTTCAAAGGCCATGGTCGAGGCGGCAACGGCCCGGGTCCACTGCTCATGCACACGCTGTCGCTCCTCTTCCAGGCGCATAGCCTCGAGCTCGCCCTGCTCCAGCGTTACCCCATCGGGGTCATCGACGGCCTCGAGTTCGGCACGGAGTCGCGCAAACACCCGCCGAGCCGCGCGCTTCCGGGCGTTCTTCCGCTTTGTTCGGGTTGTCCCCATGATTATTAATACACAAATGGTTTACTTGTACTGTACTCCCATCGTATTACCCCATTAAGTTAAGCGCCACGTTGATTAATGAGCCCATCCAGCCAAGCGAACATGCCGCCGCGGCGTGAGCGTCGAGGCGGGACGTCGGGTTGCGGGCTGGCCACGGGGATCACACGCGAGGACTGATGGCGGGCGACGACGATGTAGTCGTCGTATTCCACTGGCGCGCGGATGAGGACGAGCTCGTCGGGATGACAACGCACGAGCCGGACCAGCAGCCGCCAGTTCCACCAGAAGATCGCGACGAGGCGGCCGATGAGGAGCGGGATGGCCTGGAACCGCACGCGGCGATCGTAGATGCGAATGTGGAAGAGCTCTCGGTCGTCCAAACCCCAGTGGCGGAGGACGAGGAGCTCCGCGCAGAGCCACACATGGCCGACGAGGTGGACGGCAACGATGGCGACCCCGACAAACAAACGCAGCCCCAGGCGGCGCCTGATCACCGGTGTGAGGAGGTCGAGGGACAGGAGCCACTGCATCCAGAGCCAACTCGCGAGGAGGATGGCCACGTGGTCTCGGTCCCACTCGACAAGGAAACCCAGGATCAGATACGCCACGACGAGTTGGGTCTGGAGGAAGAGAAAGTCAAAAGACCAGAGAATGTGGCGCAGGAGCCGGCGATTTGCGCACGCAAGACAGGGGAGACAGTAGATGACGGTCAAGGCGAGGCATGGTGCTACTAGCCCCCTTTGTGTGGTGCTGGGCCGACGCCACGCCAACGATGAGGTCAGCAGCAGCCCCGTGATCCCCAAGAGCATCCACAACCACTGCATCCAAGGCTGTAGTTGCCAAGAGAAGGCGCCAGGAAGTAGGAGATCTCCCGCTCGAACCTGCAGGTCGGAGGGGACCAGACGCAACTGGCTCCTCGGGGTCGGCGTACCTCGCGTCGTTGTCTCCGTGGCGGCCTCGATGTTGATGAGTGGGTAAGTCCGCGCCAACTTGACTCGTGCCCGAATGGCGATGCACTGCACGGATCCCTTTCTTCCGTGGTTGATTGCAGACTCGATTTCGTATTTGCGATACGCATTTCGCAGGAGCACGACAACGACCATGCTGATCCCGTTGAGGACAATGTCCGTCGATCGCAATGTCCATGGACCGTAGGTGAAGAGCGTTACAGTGGTGCTGTCTCGTATAAGGTCCAGACCTTCGAAGACAAGAAACAGACCCACGAAGAGAGCTCCCACGGTTGAAGAGACGACGGCAGCCTTGACACCACGATAATTTGCATCGATGAGGAGTGATTGCTCATACAGGAAAATGAGCACGCAGACCAGCGAGATTCGAAGATCCCCAACCTCGATGCCAGCACAAACATTGCTCGTGATGTTCATGAACGTGAAGTACCAGAACTCATACGTTCGCATGAGGAGAAGGATAATGTCATAGCGCATCACCATGTACGCACTGAAGAGCGCCACCACCTGGAGGATAGACGACGCAAGCGCAAACCATTGTCCAATGGCGCGATTGTAGAAGGGATATCCCCAAGACACGAGCGATCCGATGGCAAACGCGATGAGTTGTCCACGCTTTCCGATTCCACATACTCTTCCGTTGTGTTTGAGCCGTGTGCGACTGAACAAGACCTGCCTGAGGGTCTTGCTACAGTCAATGACAGGAAGCGGTTGCGCAAGGTGAAACGCATAGATCCAGGTGCGCTCATCTTCACGGTCCAAGTCGGTGTTGATCATGCTGATCACGGGTTCATTAATTGAAATTTTGACGCCGCCAAGTCAGCAACCAAAGCGATCCACAACCACGTCGAAATGTCCAGGTTACCACTGGGGACTCGGAATCAGGTTTCAACAAAGCGCTGCAAATAAATGCGAATGCGGCACTTCGTCAACTCTTCATATTTTCACCTCCTCCCTCCAGTGCTTGTCTATTTCCTGAGCTGGTCTCATTTTGGCGACTGTAGATCTGGTCATCGTACTCAACAGCACCCAGCATGAGCATCAGCTCCCCATCACTTCTCCGCCATAAGCGGTAGAGCAGGCGCCAGCACCAACAGAAACTCGTAAACAAACGCCCAAACAAGAACGGAATGGCGCGAAATGATACTGTTTTGCCCCCAACCGTGAAGGAATATACAACTCGATCGGTGACTCCCCAATGCCTGAGAACGATTACCTCCAAAGGGAGGGCGAGTTGTCCGACAATCTGCAGCAAGAGCACCATGATGGCCAAGTGCGGTTGAAGTCCTAATCTGCGCCGAACTACTGGGGTGAGAAGGTCCAATGTGAAAACCCAGTGCATCCACACCCAGCTCACAAGCGCCGGCATGCAGTGCCAGTTCCAGTGAAAGAGATACCCAACGGTGAGATGAGCCAACAAGACTTGCACGCCAACGAATAGAAAATCGAATGACCACAGCATTCGCCAGAGGAGAATGCGATTGTGGCACAGAAAACACGGGATACAATACAGCGCCGTTCCGACACATGCGAGGGAATACACCCACGTCTCGCATGGGTGGCCTTGTGGAAGCGACGTTGATACGACCATTGACAGCATCCCCGCGTATCCAACGCCGTGCCACAAGAATTGGACGCGAGGGCTTAATTGCGGGGGCAGCTGGCCAAGCATCACATCGTGGGCGTAAATGCGGAGTCCGGAGGGCACCATGCGCAGTTGGCTCATTGACTGACAGTCGTCAAATACCACCTGCGTTTGGCCGCGAGGAACAGCGGTGCTCTGAGATACACCAGTGGAACAAGCTAAGACAAGTTTAATGCGTGAGCGGTACGTGACACACTGGATGATTTTCCTCTGGTGGCTGACTCGGAGAGTCGCAGTGCGCTTGCGGTAGACGTTTCGAAGGAGGACAACGATAATCATGCTACCACCATTCAGAATGATATCCGAGGCGTCGAGTGTCCATGGACTGTACGAGAAGACGGTTACTTGGTCCACATCTCGGAGCAGCCCAAATGCCTCGTACACCAGCAGCATCGCCAACGCCATCGCCCCAACCGTGGTCATCACCACCATCGTTCGAATCAGACGAAAACTCGCGTCGATAACGAGGGTGGTCTCGAACAGACAAATCAAGACCAAGACCAGTGCGGCACGTAGATCCGCCACTTGCATGCCGAGGAGGAGGTTGCAGCCGACGTTGGTGACAGTAAAGTACCAAAATTCGTATGTCGACATTAAGAGCCGAAGGAGATCGTACCGCAGGAGCATAATCGTGAAGGCGAGCGGGAAGAGCTGCAAGATCGCGGCAAGGAGCGCCACCCACTGGCCGGTGGAGCGGTCGTACAACGGAAATCCGCATGATAGCAGGGAACCGACTGAGAAGGTCACAATGAGGACTCGTCCATAGCGCTCGACCATACGCCGATATCGCTCAAGTGTCGGTCCGCGGAGCAAGAGGCTCTGGATGGTCTTGCTTCGATCTATAACCGGCAGGACGTGGCTCGGGGCGATTGCGTAGACGATATGGGCGTCGTTGATACCAGACGGTGCGGCTGGTCCTGCTTCCTCTCTTGACACAGGGACAATCATGGGGGATATTGCGTGATGAGAGACTGCGAGTGACGGGAATTGCGTGGCCTCCGTAATGGGGGACGACCATTTTGACGATTCGACAATACACGCACAGCAGTGGTTGCTATCAGCGGTGAACTCGTTGACAACGCGCAACACAGGGGTCTAATTTAAGAGGTCGGCAGGCTTCTGCTTGAAGTATTATTATTCATTCACCAAAAACGTGACGTATTCTTCATCGGATAGGGATTATTACACTTGAAAGAAGTTGAACCGCCTAAAGAAACCTCCGTTGTGTGCAACCCACACGCAGAATGGGAGGGGGACGAGATTCCACTGCGAGTGTCCTTTCAAGACGGCAGCCACGTCCCAACAACACCAAGCGACCAGCGCACCGAGTTCGTTGGCGTTGGCGGCGGTGGCGGCGCTGTGGTGACGGCGCTGGGCTTGCGTGCCCTCCTCCTCCTGACAACCGCCGTCGTCCGTCTCTGATTCTCCGTGATCACCTCCTTCGTCCCCTGACGACGACGACGACGACGACCACCACCACCACCCACATTATCATTACGTACCTACGAAGGTCTCCCAATGTTTGAGAAGGTCGTCGAGTCGATTCTCGTCGAGTACGTGAGCGAGTGGGTCGAGGGCCTCGATGCCGAGAAGATGAAGATTGCCCTGTTTGGGGGCAAGGTCGAGGTCCGCGAGCTCAAGCTCAAGACCGCGGCCCTCGATAAGTTTGAGCTCCCGTTGCGGGTCAAGCAGGGGACGCTTGGGCGCCTGACGCTCAAGGTCCCGTGGAAGCGCCTGACCAAGGAGGCGGTCAAAATGGTCGTCGAGGATCTCTACCTCCTCGTCGTCCCCGCGCACCACGACGAGCTCCAGCGCCAGCGGAGTCGGCTGGGCCCCGATCACGCCGAGGACTCGTACGCGATGCGCATGCGCTACGCCAAGCAGCAGGAGGTCCGCGTGCGGGAGCTCTTCGAGAAGAGCAAGAACGAGGACGCCCGTCGACCCTCGGATGCCAACAGCGAGGACGGCGCGCAGAGTCCCATGCACGGCGGAGACACCACCGCTGCCTGGGGTTACAGAGAGAAGATCCTCCACAATATCCTCGACAACGTCGCCATCGAGTTCAAAAACATTCATGTTCGTTACGAAGACACGACCCAGATGCTCACGAAACGATCGTTCGCGGTGGGCTTGACGATCGAGTCGATTCATGCGAATACGACCAATGCCAATGGTCACGTGACGTTCGTCGACCGAGCACAATCACACACGCCATTCGTCCACAAGATCCTCGAAATGACCCGAGCGGGGCTGTATTGTGATGACTTGGGCACGGCCCAAGAGTTAATAGCGAGCGGGAGGCGTCAGAGACCACCAGCGGAGTCATATATTTTACATCCGTTTAATGCCAGCGTGAAGATGACGGTCAACCATGATGAAACGACGATGTTTTCAATACCCAAGTTCCAGTTTGTAGCCGATGTGGGGTCCATCATAGCATCCGTCACACAGAGCCAGTGTAACGAGCTTATCAGTGCCATCAATTTCATTTCAATCCACGAAATTTACCTCAAGCGTATACATATTCGAAAACGAAGACCCAAGATCCCCATCAAACGAGATCCTCGATCGTGGTGGATGTACGCTCTATATGGAGTCCAGGTCTTGTATTCTCTTGAGTCCAAGCATACTGGTATTGGAAGCTCGACCTTATCGCTAACAGGAAATGGACCACGCGAGCGATGTACATGGAGATTGTTTACGCGGTTGTGGATCCAAAGGAAAGAGTACATTATACTACACAAGAAAATGTTGAAAGTTGCAGCGAAGAAGCTCCCTCTCGACTCAGTAGTTACCGAAAGGTTACGCCTCAATGAGCTCGAAGATGAATTGAACGTGGAGACAATTGTGTTTTTCCGACTGTGCGCAGAACAAGAATTCGAGCTCGAAGAAAACCGTGAAGACTCAGTGAAGAAACTTACCTGGAAGGCTCGGTGGAAATCTAAAACTCCTGACCCGGCTGCTTCCGTTCTTCGACGACTCGATCCACTTGAAAAACTCGTTCTGTACTCGTCAATAAGCGAGCAAATGAATTCCTCGTCGTCTATACTGGTTGCGAAGGAGCAACAAAGACAAAACTCGAAAGCGATTCTGTACGCTCTGGATCTTGTTGTGACCAGTTTTAGCTTCTCACTTGTCGAGCAATGCTATGAGGCACCTTACTCAACCAAATGTTTTCTTCGATTCGAATTGGATGAGTTTCTATTCGCAATATTCCAACGCACGAATGCGTGTACTATATCATCTAGCATCAAGTCGATGCGTATGCTAGATTTTAGCAATGCTGTTGTGGGGAATGACGGAGTTGCTCTCCCACAGCCTCTTTTCTATTTACTGGCGTCTTCACCGCGTCATGTGCCACATGATTCGCCAGCTTCCGAGGTGACCACTGACACCAGCTCATCCCATGAAACTCGTGGAGTAGATAAATTTGTGGAAATCACTGTCAATTCGTCTGAGGATAAGTTTGCTTTGTGCTGTGGAATACGGCCATTCCGGTTTATTCACAACTTGTCTATCGCAAGAAAACTTCAATCCTATTTCGTTATTCAGGTTGACGTCGCACCAGAACTCATAGAAAACGCTGAAGAAGCGTTTGCCAGCTCCTCGACGTGGTTAAACAATGCTGTGTTTGCGAAGCCTCCGCCAATCCTCCTGTCCAAGAAGAGTGCCGGCGACGATGCATCTGTATCCGTACCGCGGATTGTGGAATTTAGTTTCACTCTTCCTCTGGTGGACGTGTTTGTTCTCAGCAGTGAGACTTCACCAATCCTGGAAGCTAAACTAACGGATTTGAGCTTCAAAAGTGGCAATCTCAGTGATACATTTTCATTTGTGATCGAAGGCCTTGAAATTTTATTTATTGATGGCTTGAAGGCACGTGGTCCAGATTATCGAGAAGCAGCCACTGATTCGTCGATGTCATCAACACAGAGTGCAGTGCGAACGAGTAGTTTCTATGAGCTTCAAGACCGTAAACACTCGACTGTCTTGCGGAAAACGCGTTTGGTATTCTCGGGTCTGAAACAGCTGAAAACGAATAGAACGTCCAGGTGGATGATGGAGTGCAACGCCCCGCCTGTTTTCTTTACTTTATCCAGCACTCAGTACCAACAAGTACTTCAAGCATCGACCGCTTGGACAACCTCGCAGGGATCCACCGTGTCTGATGCTACCAGAACCAAAAACGCTAAAACGAAGTCCCAACCACTGGTGCCACCAGCCGTGGAATTTGAAGCGGATGACGAGCAATTCTGTTTATGCGTTCGCATCCCACAAATTGTAGTTGTCCTCGAAGGTGGCGGGGGAACTCTTGGAACCGGTAACGAGACAGACGATGAAACAGGAATTGATCTTGTGCTTGATTTGAATGCTATTAACGTTGAAGCAAAGTTCTCTTCTTCAGCTCAAGCAATAGCTGCTGACTTACGTCACTTATCACTCTTTAAGAGGATTAATATGCAGGCTAGGAGGAGGGAAGGCTCGATCAGAAACAAAGTTAAGCTGAAGACTGCTGAGGCTATCGCAGAAGTTGTTGATGAAGGAACTCGAATTTCAAGTGTTTCTGAACAACCCGATGAACCAGATCCAGCGTATGATCCTTCGACAGGCGCACCAAGTAATAGGCTAGTTGAAATTGGACAGAAGATTACTATTGTGAGCTCATGTGTGAATCCATTCAAAGCGAAAATTCGAGCGCAACAGTGTGTCGTCTATTGGGACCACGATTTACTCATCTCTCTCTTTAGATCATACTTATGGGGCAATTCGACGGCAAAAAGTGTACCGACAAGTGTTTCCTCAAGCCGGACAAGCAGTGGAGATACATCGGCGTCAACAGTTGGGTCATGCAACGTTCACTTAGCCGTTGTCGCAGCGCTTAAAGAAGAAGTTCAAACTCCGTTCTCCATAGAATTATTTGTTGATAAGTGGTGCGTTTTTATGCGACCTCAAGGAACTTTGTCACCTCAGTTTGTGTTGAAGCTTCATGGTCGCGACTTAAGTTGCGCCGCTTCCAATTTGCTGAATTCATATATGGTTGTGTCATTGAACGCTACGAACGGGGTGGCTCTCGAGTCACTGCGTCAAATGCCACAACCTAAAGGGGACCAGATGACCGGTTACATTGATCCGTGCGAGTTGATCAGAACTGACCGTTCCTTCAAACTTGTTATTGAATCTCCCGCTGGATATGGCACATTGGCTCATCGAACGGATGCAGGTGCCTTCGTTTCCATTCGAGGATCAGAAGTCGAGATAAACTATGTTCACGCCCACATCCATGTTCTGGCAGATCATATGCAAAAACAGATCATCGGATTTTTTAATTGGGTTAGTGTCCAGCTGCGTCCACGGGAAATCAAGACCGTCAGCTTGCGGACGAAACTTGAGTTAATGATAGAGAATGTGCGCCTTCTTGTCCCTCGGGGGCCCGTTGGGAACCCTACTGAGCGAGAGAAGCGGCCCGAACGTATGGAGTTGGAAGTGAAAAAGCTTTCTATCACGTCACGACCCTACCCTCATGATACCAAGGTTGAACAATTGCTGATCCGTGCTGACAGCATAATGGTGGCGTCATTTTTGGTTGAAACTGCTCGGGAACACACCGATGCTGTTGCATCTGTGGACGAAGCAGTTGCTCGCGCGAGTAATGAAATCCAGCGTCGTCAGCAAGAGCACGCGGAAGCTCTAGCAAAACGTCAGATTTGTTTGCTTGACCACTTGTATGTTGACCACGTATCAGTACCAATTCCACCTAAACCAAAAAAGAAGAACAAAGCCTCGGTTGGTTCGAATTCCAGTGAAGTTGCAGCAAAATTATCGAAGTCTAAAAGGTTGTTGGAAATGGAAGATGTGGTCAAGGAAAATGACAATTTTTGTGGATTCACACGAGTTGCGCTGATACGTCCTGACGACTGGATGGAACCTACAACGGACTCGACGTTGCAATCAATTCAATTGAAACCGACGCTATCAATCCAGACAACGAGCCAACTTGCAGTGGCGTTGGATCAGCGGCAGCTAGAGCTGCTAGCATGTATTCTAGATGAAAATTTCGGACGACTTGAGTTGAACGATTCGGTACCGATCATTCAAGATAGCGATGTGGGCGAAAAGCTGCAATTAGATGTGAAGATCGCCCTCGGAGATGTTTCCGTCAACTTACTCAGACCTGGATCCGAGAAGGCAAACCTAGATGCAACCATCTCTGAACGGGTCATCGTTCGATTTGGCGTGGAAGATGTCCGGCTCGCCGTTCAAACCTATTCTACCCAGAGGAATCAAATAAAAGCTACCTCCTCAAGGTCGAGATTCTGGCTGGCAGAGTTCAACACTAAAGACTCCGACAATATGCATCAATTCAACTATGGTGTCAACATGATCGAATGCGGTGAAATTTTTTCTAGTTCCGACGGTGAGTCGACGCAATGCATTGACATAACAATCGACCAACAAGCTCCGTCGAATCATTCCTTGCCTTCTACATATCCTAAGGAGATTCGAGTTCATGTGGATGAGTGCGCATTGTTGCCGCCGTCCTTGATACTTGCGACAAAGCTAGTCCCTTTTCTTGAGATGCAACCTCAATTCGACCACTTCTCTCCCAGCAAAAGTGGTCCAATCAACGTTTCTGTGACAACAGGAGTTGTTCACATCGCGTTAGTCCAGCATGTACCGCGTCAAGCATCGTTCGATCAACCAGAACATGACGCAGATTTCGAGTGCTATGAAGAAAATTGTGAAAGGTTTCCTCTCTATCTTGTTGTGAGCGGTTGTGTTGTAGTCCGGTATAGTAATGCGGATGAGCAACTCAAACATGTTCAAGCTTTCGGGCGCAAAATGTCAGTTGAAATATCTTCACTTTGGCCTCCATTGAAATCAAATGCTGAAGATGGAGCGTTTGTACCACCATCGCCATGCGCTACACCCACATATTCGTCATCTCGCCACTCACGAGGTGTGTCGACTACCAGCTCGAAAAGTCTTCGACTTACCAAACATCCTCTCGCAGAATACAGACGAATTCTTTGCGATGATTTTGCGGTTGATGTGGACCTTGTTGACACGTCACATGTGGATGGAACGACGAAAATTTCGACATCGTTGACTCACTTTCACTCTGTGTTGTGCACATTTGACGTCTTTATGCTATCCAGGTTGAAGACTTTGGCTGACTATATGAGAGTGCCTGTTGAGCTCAATTCAGAATCATCAGTGTATCCACATCAATATGCCAAACGAAACCTCATTGTCAATTTAACGCTGGAAGACGTGGGAGTCACATTTGTGCGCGAAGTTGGAGAATATTTTACGCCTTTGGCTCGCTTGTACCTGTACTACGCAATGTGCAACGTTAATCAACACAATACGCCATTGCAAGTACTGCCTGCCAATGATCACACTTCACAACCAGACACAAACAACGGTGCGGCATCGGAGACCCAAGCACGCGAGCTAGCTGAGTTGACACTGCATTTCATGGAAGATAACGAGGGTGAGCTTCGAGAAGATGAAGGATTGAGTTTATGGGCATTTAATTCGGTTCTTGGCTCATGGGAACCAATAATTGAACCGTGGACATTGACTCTCAACGCGAAGGTAGGAGTGGAACAAGGCGTGAAAGAAATCAATGTGGAGGTTAATGGCAGCGATAATCATGCTCTGAACGTCAATTGCTCTCCAAGTTTGCTCGATACACTGTGTGCCATTGCGAAAGAACTTGAGCCACTCAGCAGACAAGGCGGCATCATTCCGGTTTCTAATGCGAGTGTAATCTCTTGTGGGTTCTACTTGGCAAATGATTGCGGAGCGAATATTACGTATTGGGTGAGTGACCATTCAGCCCCATCGTCGGCAATGTCAAGGGGATTTAGGTATGCACCCCGGCACAAGAGAGTTCCCGAAGTTCTCGTGCCCCGCCACAAGGTTCCGCTCAAACTGTCCACTGGGATCATGTCAACACTCCCTAATGATCAAACCTTATCGTTTAGTTGGGGAGATGAGGGTTGGCATCCACTGACAGATGTGAGGATTCATAGTGCTGGAAAATACGTCTACTCCGTACTTTCAAAAAGCTCATCACGAACAAACAGCCGAACAAGTGCTGCCACAGTTACCCCTCCACGTATCATGCTCGCACTTTTTGATATCTCCACGGTATTCGGTTATCGAACGCTGACTGTGTCATCACTGGTTCGGGTATTTAACGATACCGACGTCCCTATAGACTGCGCAGTCCTTGGTGACGATGGTGCGACTGTGACCGATATAGGAATGATCGAGCCACAAGATGCTTGTGGTGTTCCAATCACGATGATTCGATCTCTAGCAGGTATCAGATTGCTCGTTCGCCCGCATCGTCTCGCCCAGATCCAGCAAAACGAAACCAGCACAGAAACGTCGGGGGCGCATTGTTCAACACCACCTATGTGGGAAAGGGAGCACCGATGGAGCAATGAACTTCTCGTCAACGACAGGGAAGAAAGCGTTGACAATTCTGCTGCATGCTCACTTGTTTTAGACGATTATGACTGTCGATGCCAACGCATGTTTGATGGTTCTCAACCTCTCCATGTCAGTCAGATTTGTCGATCCAATGGTTCTTTCTTTCGCGTATGGAATCGAGTCTTCACCGCGTCCAATGCGAGCAGCCTTAAGTATGCTCAGTTGCGCGTGTTACCACCACTGACGTTTGAAAACAAGTGTGGTGTACCCATTTACGTCGTCGTATTTGTGTTCAAAAAAGTTCGTCGCGTCGGTGTGCCAGAACGAGATTACTCCCATATCGTAGCATCCGAACGAATACCAGCACGAGGAAGTCTCCAGTTCATGGCATCATCACTGCATGAATCAACAGTTTGCTCAATATCGATGACAGGGTTCAGCTGGAGTAAGATTTTCCACCTACCGTCCAAATTTCCGACGGTAAATCCGACTGCGAACGGATCAGATGGAAGATCAACTGCAGGGTTTTCCAACACACAAAGTGGATCGACCAATCCCCCTTCTCCTTCATCACCCCAAAGCCCACGGTTAGGGAATTCAGGGGACATATTGTGCGCCATAGAGGACTTCAGATCCCGGAAGGCATCGATCAACGTCATTCTACATGGTGGCACAGGCGAGAATGCCTTTCGTCGAGTACTTATACAGCCTCGATTCGTCATCAAAAATGAAACGAGCTTGCCGGTGAAGTTCGAGCCAACATCAAAGCTCAAGTCAAAGCTACCCAGCACCAAGTCACTTTTTGCAATTCCACTAGCGGCATCGAATAAATCGTCAGCCACTTGCTGCGGTTCGCCACAGCTAGAGTTGATTCACAGCAAGCTCAATGCACTGCATGGTGCAACGACGACGGGTGCAATCCCGCGAACATCATCTAGAGCAGGAATCCAGGATGGCAGCACTGTAGCAAATGCCGCGTCTTCGGACGAATTCGAGAGTTTCTACTGCTCAGAAACGAACACCATCAACATACAGCTGGAAGGAAGCATGCAAGCGTCGTCTGGTGTTGCTCATTTTCGGCTGGATACCGCAGTGGGTGGAAGCAACAGCACGATTCGATTGTACGACGAGTCTCAACAACAATGGTATGACATCGTCGTCATTCTGGAGCAAGTTGATGCATACACTACTAAGGCAACGTTCGTCGAAAGGTATGTAATCCTCAACCGATCAGATCACGATTTGATCTGTGTGCCAGCGTGTGATATTTCGAGCTCAATGCAAGATCCACAAAGTGGTATGTTACTGAAACCTCGAGAATTGACTCCGTATCACTGGGGGACTCGATCGAGTGTCCCCGCCGATGTGAGTGTGCGGGTAAAACTGAACGATTCAAATGTCACTGGGTGGCGGTGGAGCGGGCGTTTTTCTCTCCACGAGGTCAGTGAAACTTCACTAAAGCTCAGCAACAAATTCACAAGCCAGGTCCACGTCATTCGAGTAGAAGTGAGGGTGCAGTCAAGTGTTCGGGTTTTTGTTATGGTCTCCTCTGAAGATGGCGCACCATTTCCATTGTACCGAATTATCAATTCGTCTACTCACGAAATTATCCACTTCAAGCAATCATTTGAGGGTGCCAGCGGGGATATGTCTGAGCAGTCGGCCGCATCAATTGATTTCAATCGAGGAGTAACACAGCGTCTATTTCCCGGGGAGAGTGCATGCTTTGGATGGGATGAAGCATTTTACTTGCAGTCGCTGGATCGGGTGGTGCACATCACGTACGCTGCTGATACACCACCAACGAAAATATTTCTGGATCAACCTGGAGAGGCCCAAAGAATAGAGCTACCGGCAACGAAGACGCGTCCCGCAAGTTCTGTGTTTGTACATTGGTATTTAAACGGAGTCACCAAAACAGTCCATGTCCACGACAACCAACTTCCTCGTGATAGGTTGACCGGAAAACTTGACGTCATTAACTCAGTCGATTCGGGAAGAAACGAACGTAGGGACAACGGTATCCAACCTGATACCAAAATCTCTCTTCGACTCCAACTCCCCAACATGGTCCTTTCTTTGTTAAATGACGCACCTGAAGAGATCTTATTAATGTCGGCAGAAAAGCTAGATTTCAAATATGCAAATCAACCAGGCCAACACGACGAGTTCGAGTTAAAGCTGGGGGGCTTTCAGATCGATAATCAGCTTCCAACAGCGGTGTTCCCGGTAGTGTTTACTCCGACGCCAATGAGCACCACCGGATTTGCGTTTCTGGAATCCCCGAAAAAAATATCCACACCACCAGCAGTGTCGGCGTCAGGCGAGAAAAAAATTGATGAAGCACGCCATGAGTCTGGAGGTCCTTTCTTCCACGTCTCGATTTTTCGTCTAAGCTATGGAGATGGTGTCGAATATCTCAAATATCTCTCTGCAATGCTACAACCTGCGAGACTGCAGATCGACGATTATCTGGTGGTCTCAGTCGCGCTACTCTTCTCGGACTACATCCGAATTGTGCAACGTTACTATCCACCAGATCAAGCCAATTCTGTCAGTGCAACTTGCAAGGCATCGACGCAAAGGGAAGAATTTGCTCCAACCTCAACGACAATGTTACGTATTGATCAAATCCCATCGGTGGAGAGGCGAATGTACATTGAGACATTACAGCTTCATCCGATCAAGATCCAAGTTACCTTCCAGCAAAACAATTTGAGCAAGGCTGCCATTTTTGAAGAAACTGGTGGAAACTTCCTCCTCCCAGTCGTGTTCTTGATCTTGAAGTCAAATCTTGTCAACATTGATGCTGCCTCATTAAATTTGAACGCTCTTCATATTTTCCATTCGTTTACGACAAGATCATTTATGATGTCGGCAATTCAACAACATTACGCGTTTCAAGGAATTCTACAAATGTATGCTCTTGTTGGTGCAGCTGATATTCTTGGTAATCCGCTTGGCCTTGTTACGAACCTGGGCACCGGAGTGAAGGATTTTTTTTACGAACCCATGGCAGGAATGGTGAAATCGCCCCAGGAATTTGTTATGGGCCTCAGTCGTGGAACAGCCAGCTTGGTGAAGAACTCCGTTTACGGAACGTTTAATGCAGCAAGCAAGTTCACAGGAACGCTATCATCTGGGATCGCAGCGTTGTCGATGGACACCGAATACATCAAAGCAAGAAATACTCGAAATCGACAAGAAGTTGCCACACATATCGGGACTGGTCTTTTGTATGGAACCAAACAGCTCGGTCAAGGGATTCTCGCGGGAGTATCTGGGGTTATCACAGCCCCAGCAATGGGCGCGTACAACAATGGACTGACTGGATTTGTCGAAGGGGTTGGAAAGGGTCTAATTGGCGTTGCTGTAAAGCCGACTGCAGGTATTCTCGATCTTGCAGCCAAAACAACAGCAGGTATTACAGCAACTGCCACTGTATTCGACAAGAAAGCTCGGGACACACGAATACGCCTTCCACGAATGATGCATACAAGCGACAAGCGCTTACGTGTATACTCAAATGATGAGGCCATGATAAGTCAGCTACTTCATCGCCTCCCACACAAACTACTTCGAAACGAGCACTACGAAGCGCACGTCTTCCTTCCCATGAGCCGTGCCGTGGTTGCCACATCTCATCAGATTTTCCTGGTCGATTTCAGCACCATAGCCGGTGTTGCGCCTGCACATCCGCGAGTCCCGTGGAAATTTCCGTTGAGCAGTCTGTGGGGAGCGCAGAAGAACTCGAAAGGAGTAACTGTGATGATTGGCTTGTCAACGAGTGTGTCGTTAAGCGCAAGTTCTGTTTCTCCAGCTGCGTCGCCCACAGCTGCGTTGCTGAATGCCCCACAGTCTGCAACAGTGACGAAGAACTCGATGACGACAGTTCTTGTCGCTTTGCGCGAGACGGAGGCTGCGTATGCGGATCGTTTGGTAAAATGCGTATCAGATCTCGTTGCCCTGAAGCGAGAACGAGCCCCGGTCTCAGAGACCCTTTCCGCTCCGCTTCCAAAAAACTCGATTGGGATGGTTCTCGAGCCTGTTCGCGACTCCAACAAAATCGCGGGTTACGAAGGGTATGGAGGCCGGGTGGTTGATGTTTTCATGGGTTCAGCATGTTTTCGTGCTGGGGTCGAAGTTGGCGATGTGATTGTTGGATTCGGAAAGCAAAAATTTGAAGCCGGGGATCATGGAAGTGCCCTTAGAACACAATTGTCAATGATGAAGAAAGGCGATGCCCTAGAGCTGATGGTTTTAAGACACGGTGAAATCAAGTACATTCACGTAGTCCCTGAGTAAATACGACGACGGAGCTTATGGCTGGAAAGCTAATGAATACCTCTGAAATACGACCGGTCGAGTCGTATCTTTGTCCTCATCCCCATCCTCAATTCTATCAAAACTGTGAAGACAATCATTGTATTCACCATCAGGTTATCACGGCAAGAGCGACATTTAGGATCACGTAACGCAGACTAGTGCTTGTGCTTTGCAAGGGTAAACCACAGCACTCTACTTTTGGATGACTTTGGTTGCACGGAAGGTGAAATCCTCAAAGTACTCGCGCTCACGGTCGACGGAATCAAGCATACGCCACTCTGGGGTGTCCACTGGGACCTGGTTGATGAATTCATTGTCGACGTACTTGACGTCAGCGTCGTCAATGACATCGGGAATCCACTCAGGCTCGATCTTTTTCCGCTGCAATGCCTCCCAGTCCACACCAGCAAAGAAAGAATGCTGCATGATCGCAAATGGGACCGCCTCGTTTGCCCCAAGTCGCTGGGCGGGATCGCGCTGAAGGAGCCCTGTCAACAGTGATTGGGCATCCTCGGGCAGCTCTGGGGGGACGTAAAGAAAGCCTTCCTTGATGTTGCGATACATGATCGCCTTGTTCTCATCTTTGAATGGCGTGCGCCCTGTGAGCATTTCAAAGATCAAAATGCCGAGGCTCCACCAGTCACACGACTGGTCGTATGGGACGTCTGTGCCCTTATTGTCTGCAGCGGCGAGGACCTCGGGGGCAATGTACTCTGGAGAACCAGCGAGCGAGTGCGTCCGTGCGCCGTCCTGCTTCTGGCCATACGTCGACAGCCCGAAGTCCACGAGCACGACATGACCGTCCTTGGCGATGAGCACGTTCTCGGGTTTAAGATCGCGATAGATGATGTCGAGGCTGTGTAGATGAGCGATGCCCGCGACGAGCTCTGCGGCGTAGAGCTGGACGCGCCCGGGAGTCAGCAGCAGCTCACCACTTGCGTTCAAGTTGAGGTGGTGGCGGAGGTCGCCGCCATTGTAAAATTCCATGCCCATGTAGACCTTGTCCTCGTTCTGAAAAGCAAAGAGCAATGATGCAACAAACGGGTGGTGCACGTCTCGGAGCATGTCCCGCTCGATCTTGGCATTCCGCCGCATGTTCTCATCCATGCCAATCTTGCTGATGATCTTGATGGCGTAGATCTTGTTGTCCTTGCCCCGGGCGGAGACGACACGCCCAAACGAGCCTGTGCCAAGGACCTTGAGGAGCTCAAAGTCATCGATCTTGAGAGACGAGCGCGACTTGCCCCGATGGGCAGAGGTTGTCGCCGGTGGCGCCGGCGGCGGCTGGGCGGCGGCGATGATCGACGCCGAGAGGGGGTTCTCCTCGCATTCGTTGCCGGCCATCGACACCGACGAGGCCGTGAGCGCGGCGTCGTCCTCGTCCTCGTCCTCAATCTCCTCCGCCTCGCCCGAGAGGATCAGGTTCATCTGCCGCACGGCGTCCTTTTGCCGGGCGGGGTCGAGATGGTTGACGGCGAAGCGGTAATACTTCCACGTGCTGTTCTGGAAGCGCGTGTCCCCCGAGACATGGTGGAGGATCTTGGCCCGGAGGAGGCACGTCCCCAGGAGGATCGCCTCCTCCTCGGTCGAGCACGTAACGCCCCCGGCCATGGGGCGGTTCGGACCGTGACAGAGCATCCACTCGATCGCCTCCTTGCCCGTGATGACACACGGATGGGGCTTGAGGTACAGCGACCGGTCCCGGCTGCGGACCTCCTGGCGGAGCTGCTCGGCGCAGCTCCAGAGCTGCCACAGACTCGGCTCGCGGACGATCCGGCTCGAGATGCGGAGCTTGCCCTGCACGCGCTTCATCTTGCCCCCGGGGCGCAACTGGAGGTCGTACCAGGCCACGCGCTCCTCTCCGCTCGTGTTGAGGTCCTCGATGCTCAAGAGGAGCCGCCCGAGATCGTCCGTCTCCACGCGGCCCTTGTCCTTGCACTTGACGAGCACGTACTTGGCTCGGCGGAGGTTGACCTGCGTGCCAAACGTGTACTCCTCGGCGGCGGCGGCGGCGCCGATGCCCAGTGGCTGGTGGCTCTCGATGGTCGACTCCATGGACCGGAGCACCGCAGCCTTGAGGGGGCTCCACACGGGGCTCACGTGCCGAATGGCCGGCGTCCGCTGCTTCTCGCCCTTGATCTCGCGCATGTTGGCGTCCAGGAGCACGAGCGTGCAGTAGACGTTCCGAGCGCGGGATCCCGACTCGGGGGGGAGCAGCTCCCGGCCCTCGATCGGCGTGAGCTTGAGGAGGTACCGCCGCGTCGTCCGGACCTGCAGGCGCTCCCCCGTCGCCGACGACGATGTCATCGAGCGCTTTGACAGCGCCCGTGGTGCCTGCGGCTGTGACGCCGATGGCGGAGGAGCTACTCGAGGGGGGGGGGGGGAC
>JAADYI010000312.1:0-21419 GCA_023338185.1 Lagenidium sp. CBS 127285
CGGACGGTCCCTCGAGGCCAACGTCCCCAACCTTCGCGCAGAAATGGTGTCCTTGCGTAGATGGAGCAGATCATCGCCATGGAGGACCGCACGCTTGCCCGGAATTGCATGCTCACGTTCCACGCCCTCACGTGCATCGACGTCGCGGCTCGATGACCAAATCTTGCGGATCGTGATCCAGGTCGCCCAACGGCACAGGCCCAAGAGCCACGAGATCGTCACGCTCTGCCGCTCGATCCTCGTCAACATCTCGTCCCGGCTTGGGGCCCTGGACAAGCTCGTGCAGCCGCGAGTCCCACTCGCGGATTTGTCCCAGCCCTTGTGGCTTCCACATCGGTCCCAAGGCACGGAAGCGCTTGCTGGATCCGGGCAAATATTGGCGAATGGAAGTTTTCTTTACCATGTTTGATTATGATTGAAACCACAAATGCCACCATCAACGTAAAGGATGCGATCAACTGCATTGCGCAGGACGACGTGGTACAAGCAGCGGCCGTCAATCTGACGCGGTTGGTGATCACGGCCGCTCGTCGCACCACGTCGTTCCGCGCGATGATTGCCAACCGAGATTGATGAGTCTCAGTGGAAAAATACTGATCCTGGGACTGAATGCTTAAAGATGGACGGAAGTGCATCGTGCCGCCCAGGAAAACTTTGCGTTGGCAATGAACGGGCTTGAAAAAAGAGACAGGGGTCGACGTGTCCGCTGCTTGCGTCTTGCTCCACTTCCACTGAATCTGGGTTGGTTGGACAATCTACGGATCCAGTAGAAGTGTCATTGCGCGGGCAATCATTGTCTCCGTCGCCTGCGTTGAACGCACTCGACAGATTTCTGACGACCGACGAAATATCAGCAACCTCTGCCGTCGTGGTGTCTGGCTCAAATCCGAGATCGGGTGACGGTTCGTTTCCTACGGGGTCAAGATCACTTGTGCACAAGAAATCCCGGACCGAGTCGCAATCGCTGCCGTGGGCGGAGATCGACGCATCACTGTTGGCATCCTGATTCTTCGTTCTGTACGATTTGTAGTCGATTAACCTCTTCTTGCCAACGTTCGAGTACACGTATACAAGCTTTTCGACAGTTTTGGCATCCAAGTTGTGCCGTTTTTGCGTGTGGATATTCCCGTGCTTACTCCACGATCTCTCACTCGACGCGGAGGATGCCGGGACCGCGAGAATTGCGCGAGCAAAGTCCTTCAAGATTGACAGTCGATGGGTGGCCCAATACGTTGTCACAGGTATCTCCTTGTTCTTGTTGATCTTCATGTCTGACCATTGCTCCTTCTCTTCAATGAACGCGCAGAGCTGGTCTTTGAGTTGGTCAAGATTCTTGCCCATGTACCCGCAGTCTTTAGCCAGCTGAATGGCATCATCGATCAAGGTCTCTCTGTCGTCTAGATCGATCATGCGGTATTTGCAAGTCGGATCGAGAAGGAATGCAACTTTAACCAACTTGGTTTTGCACTTCATCCAGCGTTTGTCGATGATACCGCGCATCAATTGGCGGATGGCGACGTTTGATCCCGACGTCCCGCTGAAGATACGATTTGCTCGCAGTAAACCAAACTGCTCGTAGATCCTCGAGGCCGGGCAATCATCTCTCTCGAGCACTGCAATTGCTTTCACAATGGGGCGAATCAAAGCGATGACGATGCGAAATCGATCAGAGACGTCCGATGACGACAGAATCTTGACGACTCTTTCAAATTTGTCTCCAGAGAAATCAGCGGCCCGCTGAGCGTCACGGATTACTTGCACCAGAGGCTCCATGTTCCTGGCGACACTCTTGATGCAATGCGCCGTCGAATACCATCGTGTTGGGACGGGGATGGCGAGTGCACGGCGACCTTTAGACGACGGAAAATACAGACGTTGTTTTTCCCGAAATTTTGCTAAAAGCAAGACACGCTTTCTGACAAATTTTGCGACGGCAACGGCTTCGTCCTTCACTTTGGCCATGCAGGGAATTTTGTTGAAAACTTCCTCAAGAATGGAGTTCACTGCATGGGCAGAGCACCCATTGCAAATAATGTCCTTTCGACAATCATGTATAAATGTCCATGCCTTCTTCATGTTTGATGCGTTGTCGCTGACAAGACCACAAACCTTGACGTTCGCCTCACTTTCAACTCCCCGAATGACTTCCTCAAGCTTCTCAGATATGACTTTTCCAGTGTTTGCATTTAAATCCGAGCGAACGGATGACCAAAAAAGCGGCTTTAAGCCCGGAGCAACGACAATAAAGTTCATTACATATCGAGAACTTGGGTCCGTCCACCCATCAGTAACGATTGAGACGAAGCGCTTAGATCGTAGTGTCTCTCGAACTTCCAGTTGCTCCTCCTTGTATGCGGCTTCGAGCAAATCGCGCGCGATGTACTGTCGGCTTGGTAGTTCATACTGAGGGAGGTATTTCTCGAAAAATGCGACAAAGTGCTCATTTTGCACCCATCGAAACGACCATCCCATGACATAAAAGAGAAACGCAAGATCTTGCTTGAACTGGTCTTGTTTAGCCTTTTTGGAGGATAGCTGAGGGGTGCTGGACATGCGACGTTGACGACGAGGTGATTTTTTTGACGTTGGAGAAGGTGTTGGGATCACCTTACGTTTTCGTTGTTGGAGCAGCGCCCCCCACGCTTGTCGCACTGCATCCGGTGCGAGCTTGCAATGCGTTACGATATGGTTGATCATGCGCTGGGGTTGAGCCTTTTCATACACCTTCTTGCAGTGAGTGCATTCTGCACTGCGACTGTGTGCATCTGGACGCCTGAACTCACTCCAAATCTCGCTCGGTGGGCGCCCCATTACTCGTCACCTGCATATACCGAACTCAATCAAACACCAATTCGAAATGAGGAGGCTTTGTGCAATCAACTCCCTTGACTCCTGGGGTAGAACCCAGCCGCCTTAGGCCACGTGTCCAGCAGGGGGAACCCCGAGCGTCACCCGT
Source organism: Lagenidium sp. CBS 127285 (assembly GCA_023338185.1). NCBI lineage: Eukaryota > Oomycota > Peronosporomycetes > Pythiales > Pythiaceae > Lagenidium > Lagenidium sp. CBS 127285. The sequence continues at coordinate 2,957 of JAADYI010000312.1, forward strand.
GATTCACGGGCGAATTTCACAAAGCTTTCGAATCAAATCAATGACAGTATGACGTCAGCAGCCCAAATGATACGGAAATCTTTCGGATAGCATCGAAATATAACGTACTGATATATTTCTCCCCAATGGTAAATATCCGCCCCCGGTACTTACCAGGTATATACCCGGTTTTGGGGGCATTGGGGATAAACCAAATAACCACCCTAGCCGTGAGGCCACCGCGGCAAACGACCACATGACAAGTTCAGGAAAAGGGAAGCATAATGTGGAAATTTAGAATTACAGGCGATGGATGCTCGAAAACAATGAAAACATAAACGTAACCCCCTCCCCTTCCCTTAAAGAGGTCACCCTCAATGTAGCCACTTGCTACCGTAGTCCGATCATGAGCACGAGCACGCGCCCACTGACGGCCTCGGCCGCGGGGCCACGCGGGCGCCGGGCCTCGGGGGCTGGGGACAGCGATGGCTCGTCCACGGCCACCACGATCCCCGCGGGGCGCGGGGGGCGACCCCAGTCGGCGGGAGGGGACGTACCCGGGCCCCCGTCCGTCAGTGTGTTCACCTCGACCAAGGACAAGGCCAACACCTCGAGTGAGGAGCTCATCCGGGACCTCGAGAACAAGGTCCGGCGGGTCGTCGACCAGAAGCGCGCCGAGAGCGACAAGCTCCGCTTCGCCGTCGCCCGGCGCCGCGAGGAGGTCGAAAAGGCCAAGCTCCTCCTCCAGGATCTGCTCAAGGACTCGGCGGCGCTCGGGCTGCACTACAACTTTAGCACTCCGGTGGTGGCCGCAGACAAAACCCACGCTGGCCTCGGGACCTCCCACGCGATTCCACCGGAGGACGACCCCACTCGGCTTCAGCCCATCGTGTCGATCTCCCGTCGACCGGTCTATTCCAAACACACCAAGATCAGTGAGCTCGAGTCCCGGCTTGAGCGCCGAGCAATCGAGACCCACCAGGTCCACCGCCGAACACTCGTCCTGGACCACATCAAGAAACGTTTATTGGTAAGTTCGAGCGAGGGCCGTCTTCGAGGTCACAGATCCCCGTCTGAGTGATCTGCGTCCTGGATGGCTGTGTAGAACGAGAGAATGGAGATTGCTCAGACAACGAACCAGCTAAAACATCGCTATGGTGAGCTCAATCATGAAACCCAAGAGCTCCAGAAACGCGACATTTCTGCGGCAGAGGCTGTCAATCAGGTACAGACCCGTTTAGCACAGCAAAAGGTGGATATGGCAACAAGTCTGCGCAAATTCAAAAGGGAACTCGCCCTGCGCCACAAGTGGATTCGTGAGAAAGCCAAATTCGAGAAATATTACAACGACCAACTCCAGTCAGTGCGAGCGAAATGTGCAGTGACGTTTGTGACTGTGGCATGTGCTGAAGATCACATTGTGACGCCCGGTGCACGCAAGGCGATGTCGCCTGTGAGTATTCTTCGAGCTCATAAACCGTCGTCGTCACTTCAAGAGCTACCACAGGAGGGGGACGATGAAATATTGCACAAAGAAGCGTTTCTGCGGATTGGAGTTGATTCCCGAGTGGAAGTCATCGATCCTGAAGAGATACTCCGCATATGTCTCGCGCACGATGAGCTTAAGAAAGAGCTGGATTCGAAGCAAGAAGAAACCGTGGCCAGAATTGCTCTGCTTCGGGGGCAAATTGTGCGTGAACCTATCCATTTTCATTCCATTTTCACTTGTGCTGGCTCGTTCACTGTTGCTGGGTCACTTGCGTGCAGGAAAATGACCGTAGCAGTGCACGCGAAGATGTTCCTTTATCGAAACGCGGAACATCACAAAAAATTGAGACGAAACAGCTCGAGATTTCTGTCATTGAACGGCAGCTTGCTACGGTCGTAGATCAGTACAGATTTGTGGAGCAAAGCGTTCGACCCATTAAGGTGCGTTGGATGTTTAGCAGTCGGATTTCTGGTGTGTTTATTGTATTTCTACGCCCCTAGATTGGCTTGCAACAAATTCTCCAAAATGTCACCAATGCAACTGTGAACTTTGACAACATCCCGGCTTTGGAGAAGGCACTCATCGACACATGTGAAGAGCTGATGCGAATGCTTCGTGAGACTTCGCCAGATAACACACACGATGATGCAATTGAAGTAATCACAACCATTCATGAGGAAGGGGCACATGGTGACGATGTGTCGCATCCTGAAAGTGAATCGCTGTCGCATATTACACCAGAGAAACAACGACAACCAGAGCCGATACCGCATGCCCTCCTCAACGACACCAGGACCAGCAGTGAAAGGTTGCCGGTATTTACCTCCCCATATAACGTACGAATTTCACCGAAGAAAAGAGAACGATATATCGCGCCTTGTTTAATTCCCGAGCAATCAAGAAAATCGAATGAGGGTGGTATGTTCGTTGATGTGAACACCATTGTAGCTATAATACTAACTGTTGTGACTGAAGAAGATGAAGAAGAGAACCCTTTCGATGTAATGGATCGTGCCATGGTAAAACGGGTGTCATCTGTCGTTGTGTGTACGAGCGCAGGGAAAAAAGGAACATAACTCGCAAAGACTGTGAGCTAGTTTCCTAGAGGTGGGAAAGAGATAATATGGTTCGACATTTACAAAAGCTTTGGGGTGGTAAGATTGAGAAATGCCGCAACGTTCAATTGAGAATAGAATACGGTTCTAGCGGTTCTTATGCCGTTGGTACAGTTGCACGTATTCGTCGTGAAATAAATTCCGGCACTTGTCTCCACAGAACCATCGGAGTGTCTCGGGATCCTCAACATAGGTTTCCGACGAGGAAACGCGATAGCAATGCCAGCAACTACGCTGTGGTTCCGTACTGCTACCGTGCTCGGTTTGGTCTTTCACTTTCGGATGATCAGGTGGATTTGAGTCACCATTACGCCAAGCAAGAACAGCGAGCTGAAATGCCTCCTGTTCCTTCGCCTCGTCGTACTCTCCAAACAGTAATGCGCCACCTTTCTCGATGACACTATCCTTACTTGATGCGACGGTATCAGAATTTGCTGGATTGAACCACAATCCATCATTCTCCTCGTGTGTATGAGCTGTATCAACGTCGCCGGCCCGCCAGTCGAGCAGGGCTTTTAAAAATGATGCGTGACTCGCGTCTTCATTGAATTCGCCGTCGGCGAGATTCACGGGGACTTCTTCTCCACTCGTAACTCCACTTTCCCGAAGGGGTTTAATGTGTGACCAATGAACAGCAACCGTAGTATCACTATCGAGCTCTTCAACCTCAGGAACAACGGGTGTGTTGCGCAACGCCGGGTCGACAATACCAGCCATCTCCGCACCACCGCGATGCAACAATGCTCCTTTAATCCGGTCCAGCTCAGTCCACATTTTGTTGCGAGCAGAAAGGCGATGAACGCCAATCTCCTCAAGTTCTACAATTTCCATTGCGAGCAACGCTCTACCGGAGATCTGATGGAATTCGAACGTGCTTTCAAACTCTTCCAAACCTATGGATTTGAGCCAATCCAAAACTTGCTTTGTCGACCACTTGTAGACGTTAGCTTCGCTCATCGGGACGCTAGTCACGTCACAATCGCCCCGACTCAGTGTCTTCCCAGCAGATTTGCCACGTCCATTACCAGAGCCCTTTTTTACTTTGCTTGTCGAATTCTTCATTTTGTGCTCGACGTCTTTGGCATAACGACTTACACTGCCAAGACCCTCTTGCGCACTGCGCCAGCGGCTTCCTCCAAATTTTGCGGGGAGGTCGCGCTCCAGCTTCTTTTTATCTTCAAGCATTTTCAATCGTAGCTGCATCAATCGCGCCTCCATAACTTGTGCATCTTCCTGAAGGCGATCGGAGACCTTCGCTTTCAGCATTGAGGGCTTTGTCGGCATGTCTCTCCTTTGACCCCCCATGGTGTGCAACTTGGACGTGATCATCACATCCTTCGCCATTGTCCGACTCGTCGATCGATAGAAATCACTATCCTCTGGGGGTATCACTGTCGTTGACGAGTGCCAAGAAGCGAGCAGGCCAGCCAAAATTAACATCAGGCTGAAGCACTATTCATTTTAAGGCGACTTCGCACACAAGGCGCCGACATGCCTCGTTTCGGGATGAATGACCGCAAGAAAGAGGTCATCGGGTGTCCAGCGAAGATCGATGAAGTACAAGGAGTGACGGCATTACAGCTATCGCGATGCTTGTCGACACCGTCGCCCAATGTAGGGTCAGCAAATTCGTGCGGCCCAGCAATTGGTGTGGGGGTTCGAGACCGCAACACGGCAGAGCGTTGCAATTTTGATCGCTCGAATCCATTCGAGACTGAATTCAGCATCCGCGGGCTAGTAGGTGAAGGTGGTTTTGGACGAGTATTCAGGTGCATGTCTCGAATTGATGGTCGATGGTACGCCGTCAAACTAGAACAGTTTTGGTTTAAACCGCAAGCGTATTTCAATCCATCGGAGATTCGCGAGGTGATGCTGAAGGAGGCACTTGTATTGGCCAGATTGGATCATGAAAACGTGTGTAGGTACTACAAGACATGGGTTTGTGGCTCTCTGGTCCCAGTTGACAAAGTTGGGAAGGATTACATTGTCGGATCTGCGAACACAGAAGACTCCACTAGACCTCAACATCCATGTTTACCCAGACGCTTTTCATCTAATGGCGACTTCAGACGTAATGCTCTTTCTGTTCATAAGGAAATGGCCAACGATAGCGATGGTGATGACAGTGCTCGACAAGACGATGACCACATACATCTTGATATCGACAACGACTATCTAGACTTCAGTGATCTTGGATTTCAAATGGATCGCAGTGGCGATAATGACCAAGAAATGGTATCAATGGACATCTCTCCTTGTGTTCGTCGACAGAACACATCCGGCGCGCCACGACGACGATTGACGTCTCCGGAAGCGCTGGGCACGACTTCCAACGGGTCTATGTGCACGCAAATTGATGTATATATTCAAATGGCTCTGTACGAAGGAGACACACTGCAACACTGGATTGATAATCGATCAACAATAGATCTGCAAACGTGTTTGAGAATTTTTCAGCAGACTGTTTCGGGACTCAAGTACATTCATGCTCAGGGTCTGATCCATCGCGATATCAAACCTGCGAACATCTTCCTCACTAAAGATTTCTGCGTCAAGATCGGGGATTTCGGACTGGCAAAAAATACGATCCAGACGAGTCTCCACATACCACCATCACAGTACTTCTACGATGATGGCTGCACGTCCGGACTGAATGTCGATCTCTCGTCCTCGGCAGGCGTGGGGACGCCGCTTTACAGCAGCCCAGAGCAACTTCACGGCATCGCGACGGACGGTACGACGGATGTATACAGTCTTGGAATTGTGCTGTGTGAATTGCTTTCGCAGTTTTCAACACAAATGGAACGTCATGGAGTGCTGTCATCAGTCAGAAAGGGGGTTGTCCCGGAAGAGATTTCACACAAATATCCAGACATCGCCGATTTGATCGAACAGATGACCCAGTCTGACCGAACGAAGCGGATTGACATTGCTGGTATCGAAGCTAGCACCGCGTACCATCGGTTCCGTGAGATCAATACCTTGCAACCACTCAGGACACCAGGGCTTGTTCACATTTCTACAGCCGACAGTGCGTTCACAACATTGCTGAACTTGCTCAATGAGCTGTATCTCCGAGAAGACGAGCACCAGAAACTGCTCAGACAGATTGACACACATGAAACGCGACTAGTTGCCAATAAGCTCGGGCAACTCGGGGAAACACGCAAGCTACTGCTGAATCAGGTATCATCCATTCTTCGCCATCAAGTAATTAGAAGTGGCGCTAAACCACAGTGCAATGAACACAACTCGTAAACAGACGAATAATGAAAAAATGAAAAGACATATCAACCAGTTGATTACTTGGATCGAAAAATTCGTGGGAACCGGTGAGCTACATAGACAGGTATACAGAATAAACGTTTGGTTATCGACTCGATCCTCGCAGCAGTCCTACAAGCAAAAATGTTCTTCCGCGTACTGATCCTCCTCTGAGAGTCAAGAAATCCGGTTGTACCCCACTCGTCGACGATAAAGCACGATGGCAAAAATACCCGCGATAAAGACAATGCCGGCAACTAGACCAATGATTCCAATGGTTGTCATCCCCTTCCCGTGCTCACCGTACTGTTCAGCTGTTGTTGGTTGCGTATGTTTGTCACCGGCACCTTTTTGATTCACACCAGCATCTTGATCCCTTGATTCCGAATCCGAACCGTTCCCATCTGTATATTTTGGCTCCCTTCCACCATCAGAATCCCGAACACTTGGATGTGCGACAACATGCAAAACAACTTCGTCTCCAATTTTGAACCCAACGTTGGAGAGAACGAGTATACTGGAATGAGCGAAGTAGTTGGCTTTGATTTTGTTCAACTTGTCATGGTCATCACAGACATGAAGGGTTGAGTTAGCGTAAAATTTCCCTTTCACTCCAAATACAATGATCTCGTCGACGTCTGTATTTGTTTCGGGGCCATCATATCCATCATGTGATCGTTTCCAGCGGATTTCAAACTCGTTGCCATTGATTTGCTGAGCCAAGAACGTCACAAAAGTATATTGCTCCATGGCGGCACTGTCGAGACTCACCCCGTCGTCCAGATAGAGCTCTCCTGCAGCAAGTAGTTTGCCGTTTGTTTCACCAAGTGCTACGAGAAACCTGTAAGCACCGACTTTGGTGCTTGCCGATGTCAGTGTGGGCTGCTGCACAGGAATAATATACCCACCACGGATATGGAGCTGAAGCTTATTGAGTGGCGTCAAAAATCGAACAATTTGAGCTTCGCCGTTATGTCCGCGATACGAGCGACCGGTAACTGCGTCATACCAAACACCAGGTGGAAACGTCACGTCCACTGCAATTTTGCCTTGAAACACAACCGGCGAAACCATCAACGCAGAACCAACCATATACTGATCGCTGACGTTTCTCACAGCCAGTTCCGTCGGGAAAGCGAATTCAAGTGATTGAACGGGAGGAGTTCCATCGTAGTGCGCAAGAAACATTTGAGTGTAGATGTACGAAAGGAAAGAATACCGGAGAAGAATAGTGTCACGAATAATTTTGGTAAATTCTTCATCAAAGTCAAGCGGAGAATGGGGTTTCTGTAACCCATCACCATGATTTCGGAACAAAGGATAGAATGCTGCCGCTTGGTGCCAGCGAATGCAGAGCTCTTTCGATGCATCGCCATGGTACCCACAAATGCTTGTACCCGACAAGGGAATCCCAAGAAGACTTGCCTGTAAAACGCCAGCAAGAGACAAACGCAAGTCTTTCCAAGTTGCAAATGTTTCGTGAAGTCCAGTTCCCGAGTACATCCCATCTCCAGACACTGTCGAGCGAGATATCACCATACTCCGTCGTTTCAATATGCTGTCAAGTGTATTCTTCGTCATCTCCAGTTGCTTATGGCCATAGAGCGAATGAAGATTGTAGTGAAGGGACGAATAATGTGGCGCTGCCATTGGCAGGGTAGCTGCATTCAGATTCCCATGAGTACCATCTGGGATACTTTGCTGCGGTACAAACGGCTGTCTATAGGGATCAAATGGAAAAGAAATGTCCATAGATCGAACAAATTCTTCTTTGCCGACCTGGTTGCCAAATTTTTTAAATCCAAGACTGGCGAACGTGATTTCATCTTCATTCGTAATGGTGTCTGGGAGTGGCGGTGAACGTTGTGCTTGTGCTCCCGAGCACACGTCAGCTGGAGTAGTGAAGGAGAGATCGCACGTTGCGTATGGTTCATTTCCATCCAACCACACTCCGTCAAACGACAACTTCAGATTGTGAAACTGCTTGAGCTGATCGCCCCAGAATACGCTTGCGTTTGGGTGCCAGAAGTCGATAAACACAGACCAACTCGGCCAGACAAATTTCTCAGCGTAGCGCTCCCCACTAATACTGCGTACGAAGACATCCATTTCCATGCCGCCGGCAAGTAACGACGAATTGACTTCCTTGCCTTTCAGTTCCGACTGAACAGCAGCCGGCAGCAAAACAACATAATATTGTTCTTGGAAATGGAGATCTTCTATGAACGCCTGTAGGTCCTGGAGCCTGAGTCTGGTTTCATCCACACTAAACAACCCCATGTCGTGCATATAGTCAGCATCATGCCAAAACACCTCCAGTGGTACTTCTGCCTCACGCAGACGCGACACAATGTTCATCGGCGCTTGTGGTGACATGTACCTGCGTTGGCCGAAATGGTAACCCAACGTCCAGTAAGGAGGGAGCGATGGCCGTCCAACAAGCTGCGAATACTGTCTCGTGACTTCGGTCGGTGACGAGCCCGAAAATACATAGAAATCCAAGACACCACCTGTGCTACGGAACGTGACTGCATTCGATTGAGTCAGAAGCTCCATTGCAGCGGATGCGAGAAAAAATACTCCATGCGCGAGCCGACTGGGTGAGAGGTGCAAATAAAATGGATGGATACCAGCTCCATCGACTCCTCCTTCTGCATTGTCTTTAGGTGACGGAGGTCTTCTAGTGAACATCGGGAAATGGCCCACTTGAGCGCCAGACTCGAGCCGAAGTGGGCCCCAGCGTTCTCCCAGCCCATATAACGAGGATCTGTTGTCGTTGTCAGGTGGCAGCTGGGTGGAGATTTCCAAAAACTGATTCTCGAAAATGAGGCCATTGAAGCTTGTTGGTTGCTCGATTGTCGGAGTCGAGTTGAACAATACTTCCCCATTCGCTCGGCGGACCACGGCAACTCCAAACGGACGAGCTGTAAACAACACGTGATATTCGGTATCATTCACCACCACGTCGTCGTTGTCCCTTGCGAATGACTTATCCAGATGAAGATCTCGGACTTCGTAGCGAGGAAAAGTGGGGTCCACAATGCGCACGTGCACGCGGGTCGCAGTCTCTCGAAGAACGTGGAGGTCAAGAAGTGGAATGTCGTTCGCAAAAGGGCCACGCGCTGGGGGGCGAAGCACGAGCGTCCCGTGCCATCCATCACGCGTCTCCTTGAGTTGCAGCAGCTCGTACCCTTCGAAGAAAGGCTGGAAGCAGCGCGAGGCGGGCTCGTCCAGTCCTCCTCCGAGGTCGTTGTCGAAGCAGCAGCCCATGGCCATGCAGGTTTCAGCGTCCATCGCAGGCGGTGTGAACCGGGGGTTCCGGCAGGCAATGCGAGAGGCCGCTGGGACTTTCGCACATCGTTCAGGTGGTACCTGGAGCACATCAAAGGCGCATGGTACCCCACTGTTGTTGAGCGGCTTCCAGCAGCAGCCCTGCGCGAGACACGCCTCCTCGGTCACATTGGGAAAGTTGGGCACTGGCGGGTAACAGTCGATCCGGCGCGCCGGCGTCGCCGTGCAGGACCCCGCAGACTGGATCCCGACAGCATCGCGCGGCTCCTCGAACCAGAGCAGCCCACTCGCAAGGAGAACCCACGCTTGTTTTCGGATCATCTTGGGTTGGGGCTGGTTGCGGTCGTCACGGCTTATCCGGCAGTGGTCGATCAATGGGCTGGCAGCACCAGTGGAGCAAGAAGCAACGGGAGCAACGGCGAGATCATGGGGCGTGGGCGACGCGGCGCTCGGTTCTCGGTGCGAAGCGGCATGTTGGCCCGTTGGGGCGATGTGATCAACGTGGCAGTTGGCATTGCCGTCAATGGAGGCAGGGGGGGACAATTTCAAGCAAGTTGAAGTGTTCCCTCCATTAGACGATGATTCGTCCCTGGGAATTACTCTCGGCCCTGTATAAGAAGTTTCGCCTGGAAAATCCAACGACTGCAACAACCCACCAACGACGGACAACGCGGGGGGATTATGGAGGCCGCGACGACGGCCTCGCTGCCGCACCTGGACGAGCTCGTGATGGAGTATCTGCTCTTCCGGGGCTTCACCAAGAGCTTCCAGGCCTTCAACGTCGAGCGCAAGCGCGACCGCGTGCGGGGGTTTGATGTGGAGCAACTCATCACCCAAATGCTGGGATATGTGCAAAAGTACGTGTGGTGGTGTGCCCTCACGCGCGGGTCACGCTCGTTTGATACTGACGAGGGCAGCGATCGCGTGCAGTTACCAGATCGAGTCCATCCTCGAGACCTGGCGCTTCCTCTCTGCGCGGTTCTTCAGTCGCATGGACTCATCATACGCCACGGTACCAGGGTCTCTACGAGCTAACGTCGATGCAGCGCAGCGTTTCCAGCTTACCAATCGAATGCCCCACAGACTATCCAGCAATTGGAGACGTCTTGGCTCCGCCTCTACGTCGTCAATGCGGTCAAGACTGGTCATCGGGAGAAAGCCATTGAATTCTTCAAACTCATGATATCCGCTTTTTCTTCCCATATCTCTCTCAATTGCATATCATCGATGGATCGGAACGCATTTCCTTAGCTTGCAAACTGATTTGTGTTATCCACGCCAACAAGTTGAACGCCACGGTTTCAGTCCAAGGCAACAACGGCGACGACTCGTGGAGCCGGTGGTTCATCCTTCCGTACATCCAGCAACCCGACACGGATACGTATTTCAAAGTATGTTGAGCGATGGCAATCTAAGGACCATCGAACGGTTCTACTCACCAGATCGGATCAACTCATAGTCCTTTTTCACCAAAGAGTGGCTGGAGGGGTTCGTCACGTCGTTTCGAAACTTTTTGTCGCTTGTCTTCCGCAACCTCCCTCTTCCGAGACTGCTCGCATTCCAAATTAGTCGACTGGAAGAGCCATCTTTGAAGCTGCGACTAAAAGTCAGCCAATCTGAGTGCACTCGGTTGAGGTAGGTCTTACGTAGGGATGCTGCGTTTCGGTCTGGACGGTGGCTAAGATGGTGAAAGTAGGTTGTTTAGTGTTCAAGCAGAAGAGCGAATACGAAAACTCGAGGAAGCGAGTCGCCAACTGTACGAAATGCTCCGTTCTATGGTTCAAGTTTCCTTCGCAGAGAGCTTTGCCAGTAGTGGATCATTACGCTCCGGGGGACTGACACCACTATCACAGCCCTCTGATGTTGTGATGTCGGCACTTTCGGACCAGCTTAGGCAGCTAAGCACCATATTACGAGATGGGACTCACTCACCGGACAACAATCAAAAAATGCTGGATCCTCTTCATGTCAGATTGGTGCAAGCATCAACCGCAACTGCCGTTGAAAGCAAGCACCCAAGTTTCGAAAGCAATCTGTTGAGAACTCCTTTGTCACATTCTCCTACTGGTCAAGGAGTTGTAGTTGGTGAATTCATGGAGCATGAAGATGATGGCGAATTGTTGATCGACGACTTGAACGAAGCTAGCAGCACCGAACTTGTAAACGAAAGCAACGGGACGTGTGCTTACTCGTCGGATGGGAAGCTCCTTGCTATTTCTTCAATTGAGTCGGTTCGAGTCTTCAACGTCGAGTCTTCTGCCGCGACCGAAATTCCTGCACCGCCTACAATCAAGAACAATATAATTGTCAGGGTGGATTGGATCGGAGAGAGCAAGGTTGGATGTGCCTTGTTTGTACATGTCCATCGTGCTATTCAAAACTCTAATGCGTTGTTGTAGACCCTTCTGTATGTGCTCTCGAAGGGAGCTATAGCTTTGTGGGACACAGAATCGCACACGATCACATCATCTAAAACCATTGATCTCCCCGCTGGAAGTTTTGTGTCCGACGCTGTTATTTCCCGTCAAGGTCATTGTGGACTCGTTATCGATGGAAACCATTCTCGAGTCGAGCTGCTTTCAGTCGAACAAAACGTAATCGAGATGACGTCTACTATCAATGCTGGATCAGCGAGTATTACATCTGCTGATTGGTCATCCCAGAGCAGCTTCTTAGCTCTAGGACGTGGTGATGGTTCAGCCCTATTGTACGATGTCTCAAGCTTTTCAGTGATCAAGTCATGGCCAGTCACCCAACACCAAGAATCTTCAACTCACGTTGCTTTTGGAGCAGGGATCGCCCTGTTTACAGTCTCAAACTTGACTTCGGTCGTGACAGAATGGGCACTGTTTGAAGAAAATGAAGAAATGACAGCATCGCAGCCACGCGTTCTGCAGGTGTATCAAATTCCACAGGATCTGGAGGTAAATCATGCAAGAAAATGCCTTTGGGCTGATCAAGCGGAGCGTCGGTTTATTATCGCATGCTTAGGTCATGACGGGGAGAACGTACTAGCGTTGTTCGAGGTGAGCCCATTACGCCAATGATTTGCCGTCGCTTGTGAATGACGAGGCAATCTATGTCGTATTACAGAATGATAAACCACCCACCGTGTTCTCAGTAGCAGCACCAGTGGCTGATGTTTCGTGGCATCCGTCGCCGAATGTATGTGCAATTTTGACAACGGACAAGAAAGTGATTTTGTGGAGAAAAAAGGGGAGGGCTTGTGTAGTGTAAACAGTTGTATGATTCGAATTAATGAAAAGCCATCCTCAGTTCATTCGATTTAGATCTGTGTGTTTGCCGCTGATTGTGGTGTTGGAGACGATGGGCCGTCGTGGGCTTCCGGTGTTCTTGCGTGTGAGATGCTTGCCACGAATTTCCTCAGCTTCTCACTCATAAAGTACTGCCCTGATTCTTTGTTAAGCTCTTTATCTTCACAAAAGCACAACAAAATTGTGTCGATCGCCATCTCATACACTCCAAGGAATGTGGAGCCAACAAACCATGCGAGAACGATGGTAAGAACAATTGGGGCCATAGGTGAAGATATCTCTTTGGTACCACCAATCCCATACTTATCGCCATTCTTTTCCAAGTACAAAAACATAAGTACTGCGCAGGCCATCGTTATTGCAATTTTTGCCGCTGACAACAACATAAACGTGACCAACGACACTGTGCCAATCTGAGCGGCATTGGCGAAGATGATCTTAAACGCATCTTTGGCAGATGAGCAGAAACTTTTCCCTTTCATCGCAATAAGAATGTACGCATTTTTTGACAGAAACTTCAGACATTTCTCGAAGCACCACAAACAACACTGGACCACTTTCATTAAAACTTTCACAATCAGATTGCTTCGTTGGATACCTTGCGTCTGATGATCGATGTACATTAAGATGGCTCGGATGAACTGTACTACAGCAATGATGAAGGATCCAAATGCGAGTGAACCGAAATGATAACGAAAACAGTTCTTGAACGAATACGCGATTGGAAATCGACCCATTTCCACCGCATTCTTTTCCCGGCTCCAGTAATATCGGCACACAGCTCCTGCGATCGTGCACATGCTGATAGCGTTAATTAGCTGGTTTGTCCACAAAAATCCAAAAAAGTGGTACACAAAGAGAATGCGCATTGCGTCGTTTGGATTGACTTTGCTGAGTTGGGTTGAAGAAGATACGCCAAGTCTGTCCATTTTTATCTCGCCTGCACTGTAGATATACGCTGCAATGACGGCGGAATATATGAACAGAATTAACACCATAAGAAATGGCAAGATTGGAAAGAGAACAAGGAGTGGCATCCGTTGAATAGCTCGAGAGGCTTCTTTTATTATTCCAACAGAGATCCTGATTTTCTTCTGAAAAAAGCACACAAGCAAGAATGCAATCCCGGACAACCCGTAAAATATGTAAGCTGCAGCAGCATACACTTTCTTTTTGTCTTCGCTTGCCCGCAAGTTGTCAGGAATCGCGAACCCATTTTGAGTTGCTGCAACGAGGCCAGCATCATCCAGCGTTGCAGAGAGTTTAGCAATGTCGGAGTCACTGATAATTCCAGCTCGAGTGCTTAGCATGAGTGCAAATAGAACAAGGAGAAGAACAAAACTCCAGAGAGAAATCCAAACAAAGCACCCGGCACAATACTTCATGAGCAAAATGAAAACGAACCCCAGGATGAGAGCCGCTGCACCACCAAATGCGAGAACGAGCTCCCATGTATGCTGGATGTCCCCAATAGCCCGGCCTACGATTGCAGCCGCAGTTTGCATCTTGTCATAAATTGGATTGTTCTGTGCAGGCCCTGTTGCATCTGATATAATGCGGACAGTCTTCACCTCGCATTTTGAGTTTGCCTTTCGATTGCCCTTACTGTCAACGGTATAGTACTGTGGGTCATCGTCAGGGTAAATGCACGTCTCGATCGTTGTAGAGTTCGTGTCGGTCATTGGAATACAACGATAGAAAACTTTTTCACTTTCCATTGCAACGAACCAGCACTCCTTCTCGCCGAAGAATTTCTCGGCTTCATTCTTGCGGGCTTTCTCACGATCGGAGTCACTCTTAAGAGATGGATCTTGCACAATTTTCGCTTCAAACTCATAGTTGCAGAAATAAGTGAGCTGTTTGGGGCATTCAGCCACGCAAACACCGTAAAATTCGGCGTTGGTTGGAGAAGCGTTCGGATCAGATGCTTGGTCGAGTAGATCTTGACTGATACGTGGGTAATACGTCAATGGTTTTGCTTCCATGGCTCCCGTACCACAGGTTGTACCATTGTAGTCGTTCCCGTACAACAGTCGTTTTGGTTGGCCGTTCACGATCCCAACAATGGCAACGACGATCATTCCTGCCCAGAAGACGATGAACAACACACAGCACAAACAATCGCGGCACTTCCGCGTCGTAGCTGGCGCAACTCCATGCTTTTTTTCATCTGTGTACTGTCCGGCCACCTCGACAGGTTTCTTGGAGCAGCACCCCATCTCGTTTGTTGGAGCGGCTAATGGCAGGTGGCGTCTGAAATGACGACGCTTCTGCACTTCGAGGGTGTTTCTCACGTCGTCGCTTGGGGATGATCGAAACGGATGGGGGATGGTCACAAACCGGCGCAGCAAAGTAACCGACCGTATATTTAAGCCGTTTATTGCGAAAATTGCACTCCGCATTCGGAGTTCCTCAAGACTGGGCAAGAGCATGAGTGGTCGGATGGTTGCTACCGATGTGAAGTTGATTCCACATCGATGGGCAATGCATGCCATTCAAGCCATTTCAAACCGGGATGCTGGACTACTTCAACGCGTGTTTGCCCAAATTCAAGATTTACCAGAAGGAGCTGTGAACCTTAAAGTGAAATCATTCGGCCTCGGCGCCCCAATGCAGTTCGATACGTTTGGTGTGTTGAATGGTGTAGACGATCCACACCAGACCAACTAAGCCTTGATGTGTGCTATTCCGCAGGTTTCTATGACGAACAGTCTAAAGAGTATGGGAGTCCGATGGTTGTCCACGCAATTGATGGCGATACACTGCTTCATCTTGCTCTTCGTCACCACGACCCAGTTTCGGCTGCTGTCCTCATTAAATCGGGGGCGTCAGTGACTACACCCAACTCCGTTGGTGAGGCACCGATACAGCACATTTTCGCGCTGTTTTGTGTCGCGAAGCTCAATCCAGATGCAAATTCGTTGACTCTGTATGGCGATATCTGTTCAAAGCAACAGTTGGATGGTTTCCTTCAGCATCAACCTTCATATCAACAACTCTTTGAACTGCTTCATCCTCAACTAATCGAGTACCACGAGCGCTTGAAAGCGACTATCGAGCGGACACTTGAAGCCATATATGCAAAGCATGCACCTGAGAGACTAGGAAAAATCAACTCTCAGATGACAGAATACGAGTTTCGAGAGCGTTATCTCCTTCACATTGTCCAGAGTAAATATGATCAAAAGGATGCGAAATTGACACGTTAGATTACTGGAGCTGCTTCAATATCCATCGCCATAACGCTCGATCGTCACCAGACTGAAGCTCTTCCAGTAGGTTTGACACGTCAGACGTGTTCACTGTCAATGTTACGACATCGACGCGAGGAAAGAGGCAGCTGAGCTTTATGACATTAACGAGCACCTTCGAGTCTTCAGCAAAGTACCTGTACTCGATTAGGCTGTAGGCCTCTGCACAATGCATTCCGGTCTTCCTCGGATGTCTCTCAAGAACATGCGCCAATTGTTTTCGAAGCAAAAAATCAAATCGTTCCTTCTCATCTGCGCTAACAGCGGGGCTGTCGAACTGGTGTCTTGAGGTCTGGGTGTGTGGTGCCTCCGTTGACAATGTAGAGGGACAGGTTCTCGGTCTCGTAGCTGTTCTGCAAGGATCATAGCGATCTTTCGTGATTGGACTTGACGACTTGATGAAGCGATTGGTTAGAATGAGCTGTTTTTCTTGTTCCAGCAACTGAATATTAAGGGCTTGAACTAGCTTGAGAAGGAGGCTCTGCAACTCATCTTCGGCTAGCAACAAAGATAAACGTGGAAAGTTCCCCATTCCTGTTAGTGTTGACACAGTCTCCAGCTTGATCCTATTCAAGGAAAGTAAGCATATCAGACGATGAGTCTCGTGGATTGATGGACTCACATCATCTCTAGGTCATCGATCTCCTGTGCGACCCGTTCGAGAGTCTCGTAGCTTATCAGACATTCCCCTTCGGCGTCCTTCCATTTCCCCTTTATTGTCAATCCTCTACATTGCAAAAGAATTATCAGTGTCGATTGAAGCAAAATCAGTCCTGATTTCGCGCACCGGTCTCCAGGCTGGACAATACCACTTGAAGGATCGACTAGCTCGATCTGCATCTCCTCAATTACGACTTCAACCCCTTTGCGAGTCGTTGCTTCCAGCAAAGGAAAGGGTGGACAATCAATAACCACAGGATCCTCAAACTCGCCTGATGAATTTGATGATGATGAGTTTCCTGCTAATGCCTCTTTCAAACGACCACCACGGCCATGGTGAGATCCCGGTTTTATCAATGGGAGGCCATTTGGTGCCTTCACGCGTCTCGAAACATGCGGGCTCCTCAACGCTCTCGAGTTCGCCTCGTCACTGGCGGCCTTTGGGAGCAAATAACCAACCGTTCCATTTTGATGCATGTGCTGAAACTTTTTGGCTGACTGCTGCCACTCATTATCCCACTTCTTCGCACTGTAATACGGCTTCTGCTCGTTCAGTCGCTGCTTCAGTCGGCGATTTTCCTCGGCAATGCGTTGCTCCTTGAGCCGCTGAACTCCGCGGTTGATGAGTGTATTCTTCTTGCAAGCGTTTCCCCTCCCCATCGCGAATTCAGGTGAAAGGTAGCAGTCGACCATCGGTGTCTGGTTGGCGTCGAGTCGGATGCCCGGCATGTGAACATACGCAGGGCTGTGGGCAGGCTTGTGGGGTTTCTTTGGCGACAGTGATGGCGATGAAGATCGTGATGCTCCAACATGGGCCCCCCCACGGGCTGTGGGGCATTTCGGGGAGATTGGCGTGCCGGCCGCGAGGACGATGTTTTCCTGACGATTGAGGATGTGCTCCATCTTGTTGGCGAGACGCTGGTTCTGCATGTAGATCTCGAGCTGTTTTTCCTTCTCAACCTGCAGGCGCTTGCGGTTCACCGCCAAGTGCGCCTGCCGTGCGGGCTCGTTGCTGTCCATGTAGACTTTGGACGGCGAGTGGCTCGTCGGGAGCATGGTCTGGAGCTTGTGGTGGTGGATGGCGTGCTGCCGCGCGACATCACGCTCGTAGCACAGGCGGTTGTCGAACGCGATCTTCTTGTTCATGTTCAATGGGCACACGTGGGAGGAGCCACGAAGGCGAGCAGAGTGCGAAGTGATCCCCAGAGCCCGAAAGCGCCGAGTTGATAAAACTGGCGCCACCGCCCGAGTCGGGGGCCATCAGGCAAGAGAAAAATAGCAACCCCATCGCAACTTGACACACAGGGCGTCACCACCGACTGATGAAGTTCATGACATGCCCCGGTTGGTGTGAACGCGCAGCACCCACACACTCGCGGAAACGGACACACCCTCGCGGAGGCAATGACCCATCACTGCATACAAGTGACATCATTGCCCAACTAACACCTCCTTGGTTGCTGACTCCATCACGGCCTAATGTGAGGTGGTCCACGTCACACATGGTCACCCCCACCTCATTGGAAGCTTTTTCGCCTCACGGCAAGAACTGCTCATGATCCGGCGTCGCCACTTGCGCGTTGGACGGGTTCCTTTAACCCAACAGCCACCGAACTAGTCTTATTTAACCGGTAGTTGAGAAGTTAAGAACCCCACAATAGAATTCATGAGTCAGTCGGATTCTTTTCACATCACTTGCTCACGACAAACCCACGATGCTCGGCATCCCCCGACCCGATGCCGCCGAGCTGCTCGTGCTCGCGGTCGCGACCGCGCACGTGCTTTTGTGCCCGTACGCTAAGGTCGAGGAAAGCTTCAACCTCCAGGCCATCCATGACCTTCTCGTCCATGGGCCCACGGGTCTCGCTGCGTTTGATCACCACGAGTTCCCCGGGGTCGTCCCCCGGACGTTTATCGGGGCCGTGGTGATCGCGGCACTCGCAAGCCCCTGGGCATGGCTAGCGAGGGTCTTGGGTCTCCGCAAGTTTGTGCTCCAGTACCTCGTGCGCATGCTGCTGGCGTGGCTCAATGTGGTCGCCCTAGCTTATTTCAAACGGGGCATCGCTGGTCGCTTTGGCAAGGTGCGGCTGACCTCTTGCGATCGCATGCGCTTGTCCCATGCTGAGTACTCTCTCTCTC